>JAADXL010000054.1:0-73383 GCA_023337755.1 Pythium aristosporum | reverse complement strand
GAGAGAGAGGAAGAAACTATTGACGTAGTACTACTCGTCCTTCGTCGACTTGGGGCGTGGTGGACCACAAATCGGTCCATCGAGTCTTGTGCATCGTTCTCGAGTGTTGCGCGTACGGCCCACTACACTGTACTCTGGACACACTTGCTGCCTGGCCCGAGCAAGACTTTCTTCAGGATGGGCGACATGTTGTAGGCGTCGCGGGCCTGGTGCTCCGTCTCAAAGTAGGTTTGGGTGGGGTCCGCCGAGTTCGGCAGCCACTCCAAAAGCAACCACGGTTCGTTCTCTGCCGCTTGTTCCGCCTCATCTTCGCTCGCGTCAGACAGTTTGCCATGACGTTTTGACTTCTTGGTCTTGGAGATTAGCGTCTTGATGCCAATACCGATACCTCCCACGAGCACTCCGGCAGCGACAAGCCCCAATCCGACCGGGGTCGCGAGACCCACAGCGCCAACACTTTGCAGAATCGCCACAGTGCTACCAGCGGCGACGCCTCCTCCGTTTGCAGCGGCTGCAGCGGACATCATGGCCGCTGCGGTCGACCCGCCAGAAATGCCGCTCGCAGTGAAGCCGATGGCATTGACCACGGGCACTGTCAGCCCCCACAACCCCAAGCCGACGCCAGCGCCTACTGCCGCGCCTTTAGCGGTTTCCTCTGCTGTGTTCTGCGGTGCCATGGTGGGGAAGTTGTGGAAAGGAGAGACCTGGAGATATGTTGTTGGGCGAGCCGACCGTTCTTGCCTACTGGTTGAGGGACACCGAAGTGGGAGGAGAGACTTGTGGGTTTCTCGGGGTTTTCGAGACTACTGCATCTGACCAGCGAACCTGGTCAGCTAAGCTGACCAGGCTTCGGGTGCGGGAGAGGTAAGCCACTGTCGAATTTGGTCGACAGTGGTCAGCTTTAGACTGTGGCTCTCCTCTCCCGCACCCGCAGCCTGGATACTGGCAAGATCCTTTCAACACAGCTTGGTCCACGGATCAGCTTGGCGTGCGTCACTGGGCCCATCACGTTCGTGCCCACAACAAGGCGGGTGATTCTCTGGTCAGCCTCGCCATGGATATTTGCGCCAGCTCGCAGGTGCTCCATCCCCGACAGGCTCTGGACATGACACTCTCCATCTCCATGTGAGCAACGACCTCAGCCCATGGGTCGCGACCACCGTGCTCTACCCTGGCACCTTCTGCGAGTATGATTTGCACAAGACCACCACATCCCCGTAGGTGGCATGCCCACGTCTCGACACTGTCGACCGCCGTGCTACTTTTTCTGTTTTTCCGTAGGGCTATGCTCGCCTCTGACGCTACTTGGTACATTAATTGCGCATAATAGACTTCAGGTTCAACACAGTTAGTTGCTGGACAGGCATGAGTTGCGCGGAACACTCTCCCGAGCCCCACTTTCCAGACCTGGACCACAACTTCCTCTTCATGATTCTCGGGCTCGAGACCAAGGACCGACAGAACCGACTGAAAGTCTTTAGTTGGAAGCCACGAGAGGGACCTGAGTACGAGTCTTCGCGGTCAGACCGGTACGAAATCCCAGACTCCCACCGTGGACGTCTAGGATTTTCCCCCAGCTTGGAGATCGGACCAGCTTGAACGTGCTCAGCCGCCAAAGACGCTGACGACAGCAAGGCCGTCCTGGTATTAATACTGCGACCTCTGAAATTGCATACATGTAATATGCCACTATATGTTCTTCAAGTGAGGTAGAATGGATGGGTTACATCGTAACCCTTATGGACGTTACGATTCCCAACAGTGGTGTAAAAAGGAAAAATGAATGGAAGCCTCCATCACGACATGGAGCGCGAAGAGAAACAGGAGGAAGACGCGTACCCGGAGGAGACTGCGCGGCAAAGCGCATGCCCACGTGATGGAGCGGGCGATGGCGCATCCGACGCTGCAAGTCCCGAGTTAAATGAGCGCGAACTCGCGCCAGGAGCGCTGACGTTGCCGTTGCGGTCCGACCACGTGCGCACGCTTGTCGGGCTCGAACTGCCCGTGTATTCGACCAATATGGAGCGCGTGCTAGAGACCGTGGGCGGCATGGACGTTCTGCAGCAGACCCACGAGGCTAAGAGCCAGTTTCTGCCCGTGAAGCTGCGGCCAAGCGAGCCGTCCTGCAAGCCGCTCTTTGCTGATCTCACCAAGACACAGACCATCCTCTTGCGCATGCGCCGGAAGAAGATCCCGCCAACAGAAGAGGAGGGTGCTACGAATGACGGCAAAAAGACGAAGTCGCCGGCGAAATTCCGATTCGAAGGCCACGTCGTGGGGCTCGTGAAGGAGAAGTACGTGTGCGAAGGCATGGCCGACTTTCAGTACTTTGCTGCAAGCAAGTTTTATCCGGATCCAGTCTCGAGTGGCATGACGACGCGCTCCGCACCTCTAGCCGTGGGCCAGCCATCTCCTAATGCTGGTGGTGAAGGCACCGCTGGAACAGTCCCACTGGTGCTGCCCGTGGGGTCGGTCATGCCCACTGATGCCGTTTCGACCTACGCTGGATCCAAGACGCAGCTTGCGATCAAGGCCAGTCTGAGACCGTATCTACGCGTCACGGAGGAGCGCGAGCTGGAGATGGTACCCGAGGTGTTTTCCAAGGTCGACTTGCCGCTTAAGTACGAGTTCCGCCAGCGGTCCGGGTACCAGCCGACCGAGGCCGCCAAGAAGCCGTCCAAGACCATGACGTACCTCAATTTCCACGACGACACACCGGCACCCGCGGCGCCCAAGCCCGACAACCCGGTCATTCGACGTCGCCCCGTGGGCTCAAATGAGAACGTGGATGACGATGTGCTTCGCATCTTGCAAGAAAAGCTCGCGCAGAAACCCGTGTGGCTGCGGCCCAAGCTGTTTGTCGGTCTCGACTTCATGGAGCGGCGTGCGGCGCGGCGAATTTTGCGGAAACTGTGCTACGTGTTTGTGGACGGCCCATGGCGAGGCTCGTGGATCCGAATGGGGTACGATCCGAGGACGACCACCGACTCGGCCAAGTATCAAGTCATTGAGCTGCGGAACAATCGTGAACTTGTGCATGCCAAGGTCACGCACCCGAGTCGCAAGCGAACGAAAAAGTACAGCGGCATCAACCCGAAAGGACCCCGGATCGCCAAGGTCACGCAGACATCCGAGCACGAAAACTCGCAGGCCAACAAGCGGCGGCGTAAAGAGCGGTTCCTTCGCGGCGAAACGAGGCGGTCGTACCTAGTGGACCCGAACGAGCAGTCGTATGACGTTCCTGGAAGCCCAGATCCAAGTGTCACGTCCACTGCCAGCGCGAGCAACACGAATGGCGGAGATCGGTCCGTGGCCGAATGGGACTCGGACAATGACGACGAGTACGAAGCGATGGAGCTCGAAGATGGCAAGCACACTGACGAAGAGAGAGCAAGTAGCTCATCCGCAGCTAACCATACGTCCAACAGCGGGAGTGGTGGCGGCGACAAGATCTACGAGATCTTTGGCGTGCCACTCACCAGCGCAAACGTTTTGTTTCAGCTGGATGAAATCGACCATGAAGAAGTCAACGCGTGGATCGCCCAGTTTCAGCACCAAGAAAAGCCGACGCTGCTGGGCGGATGGTACTCGACGCACATGTTCTTGCCTTTGCGTGAGATCATTCGGTATCGGATTGCCGCGCTGGTGGGCCGTTCCAAGGCTGAGCTCGAAACGAGGCGAAAACGGATCGAGGCTCTCAAGAAGCAGGCATTGAGCGACTATGCCGATCAGCTCGCGGGCCGCGAGCCAAGTAACAGCAAGAAGGCACGCGAGATCAGGAAAAACAAAGCGAACGGGACGGCCTCGGCTGAGTCTCAGGATGGCGATACAGGAAAGGCAGGTGATCGTACGGAGGAAGCGGACGGGGACAGTGCGGAACAGGAGGACGAGCCGATGGAAGACGAAGCGACGGCGCTCGAGGTGTCGCTCGCAGTGAGTCGGGCCACGCAGAACGGCTCGACAGGGCGTCAGAAGCGGAAAACAACGGATGCGGATCAAAAGGCTATAGGTGAGAGGGAGACGGAGGTTGCGGTGGCGAATGAAGAAGACGAGGACGAGGAGGAAGAAGAAGAGGAAGGATTTCAAGACGACGACGACGCCGCCGAGGTCGCGGCCCACGGACGGCTTCAGTCCACTGGCCACAAAGGCACGGATGACGATGAAGAAGACGATGAAGACGATGACGAAGAAGAGGAGGAAGAAGAGGAAGAAGAAGTCAATGGCCAGGCAAGCGAAAGCGGCCACGAGAACGGCAATGCGGACGAGTCGGCGAGTGTAGCCACTTCCCGCCCGGTAGAGTATTCGTTCTAAACGGTGATTGGATCTCTATCTGTTAGATGTTGAATAGGCGGTTCGTAACTGGTCCCTCGTCATGTCAACCCATTTTTCCAGTGGCCAGGAAAAGCGAGGGGATCAGCCATGACGCTCCGCGTGACGCCGCAGGATCTCGCGGCGCTGCAGCGCACGACCGACCGCATCCGCAACATCTGCATCCTCGCGCACGTGGATCATGGCAAGACCACGCTCAGCGACTCGCTCGTCTCGGCCAACGGCATCATCTCGGACAAGCTCGCGGGCAAGGTGAGTCTGTAGCTCCTCACTGAATAAGAAGCATGGTGCCTCACAGGTTGTGGAATTATAGATTCGGTATCTCGACAATACAGAGGAAGAGCAGACGCGCGGCATCACGATGAAGTCGAGCGCGATCTCACTGCTGTTTATGAACGAGCCGACCGCGACGGCGACTGCGACCGAAGGCGACGCCGACGCCGTGCCGTATCTCATCAATCTCGTCGACTCGCCCGGCCACGTCGATTTTTCCTTTGACGTCTCGACGGCCGTGCGGCTGTGCGACGGCGCGCTCGTGCTCATCGACGCCGTCGAAGGCGTGTGCGCGCAGACCATTGCGGTGATTCGCCAGGCGTGGCAAGAGGGCATCCGTCCGTGTCTGATCATCAATAAGATGGACCGACTCATCTTTGAGCTGCAGCTGTCGCCGTACGAGGCCTGCGAGCGGCTGAACCGCATCATGGAGCAGGCGAACGCCGTGCTGAGCGCGCTGATTCGCGCCGAAGTGCTGGCCAAGTACGACGAGGACGAAGAGGAATACGAAGGTGCTGACGCCGAAGACGAGACCAAGAAGGGGGAGAAGGAGAGCAAGGAATCGGACCATGAAGCGATGGCCAACGAAGTCACGGCGCTCGAGAACGAATTGCTCTTCTCGCCCGTGAATGGCAATGTGCTGTTTGCGAGTGCAGCCGACGGCTGGGCGTTCAACATCGGCTTTTTCGCGCATTTGTACAGTAAGAAGCTCGAGCTTCCGTTCCGTGTCGTGCGCCAGGCTCTCTGGGGAGACCACTACTACAACGCCAAGACCAAGAAGATCGTGACCAAGGCACCGACCGCCAACAGCCAGACGATGTTTTGCTCGTTCATTCTCGACCCCATTTGGAAGACCTACAACACGTTGAGCGCGCCAGTCTCGAGCGACGCGGACCTAGAGGCGCTGCGGAAGCTGACCAAGCAGTTGCGGGTCGCCAAGTTCGTGACGGACCGAGATCTCAAGCACGGCGATCGGAAGGTCGCGATCCAAGCGGTGATGCGCAAGTGGCTCCCGCTGGCCAATACAGTTCTCAAGATGGTCACACGGGCACTGCCGAATCCCATTGTCGCGCAGCAAAAGCGAGCGGCCAAGCTCTGCGGCTTTGCTGAGACAGCGGGCAAAGACCTTGTGGTACCCGCTCCTCAGCAGAGCGTGTACAGCTCGATGGAGAAGTGTGAGACCTTGGAAGTGTCTCCTGTCGTCGTCTTTATCTGCAAAATCATCTCGGTGGAGGCAAACGTGTTGTCGGATTTCCGTCAGCAAGGGCTCAATGGCGACGATGCCGTGTACGTGGCCATGGGGCGCGTCTACAGTGGTGTACTGCACGCCGGTGCACCAGTTTATGTCCTGGACCCGAAATTCCAAGGCCTTCCCGACGGCTTTGAATCGGACGCGAGCGAAGAAGAGATCATGAAGCACGTCAAGCACGTGTCGCGTCTCCCAAAGGGTCAGTTGAGGACCTACATGTTGATGGGGCGAGAGCTTCACGCACTCAGCGAAGTGCCCGCGGGTAATATCGTCGGCATTATCGGCCTCCAAGACTCGGTGCTTAAGACGGCGACGCTGTCGTCCACGATTCGATGCCCATCGCTGACACGTATGCCGTACCAAGCCAAGCCGATTGTGCGGGTCGCCGTGGAGCCAGAAGATCCGCGCAACTTTGCCGCGCTCGAGGCCGGGCTGCAGCGTCTTTATCGATCGGATCCAACGGTTGAAGTGCAAGTGCAGGAAACGGGAGAGCACGTGGTCGTTGCGCTGGGAGAGCTCCACTTGGAGCGATGCATCAAGGACCTCAAAGAACGATTCGCCAAGGTCGCGATCCGCGTCTCGGAACCTCTTGTCGGGTTCCGCGAGAGTGTTGCCGACGACACGACTGTGACGCCATCGCCGCAGCAAGGCGTCGTTTTCCGAGAGCTCTTGGCGACCTCGCAACAGCACGAGGACCCCAAAGTGGCCTGGAATACGACACCCGATGGATCGCTTTCGCTCAAGGTCCGCGCTCTGCCGCTCCCTAAAGGTCTTGCCAAGTTTCTCGAAGAACACGTTGAAGAGCTGCGCGTGCTCGTCGAATCACGCAAGACTCACACGAGTGAAGAAAGCAGTGACGATGTAATCGGGGAAGAGGACGTCGACTCGGCGAGTGGGGAAGAAGACACCGTGGCCGTCGCGACGGCTGTGGCAGCATCGACCGCGTTGAGCTTTGGTCACCGTCTCGAAGAGCTGCTCCGTGCCAGCGAGAACGACACGTTCTGGAAGACCTTGCCGCTCGAGCGGGTCTGGAGTTTCGGGCCACGTCGTGTCGGACCCAACATGCTGGTCAACAATATGCCCGACTTCACGACGTCGTCACCGCTCTTTGGATCGCCAATGGCGGCAGCCGAGGACAAGAGCACCCACGAACTCGTGCGCAAGCTCGAGAGTTCGATTGTGACGGGTTTCCAAATGGCGACGAGCGCAGGCCCGCTGTGTGATGAGCCTGTGTGGGGCGTCGCGTTTGTCGTCGACAGTGTTGTTCACAATGACCGCCAAGAGGAAGCAGACGCCGAGGCGTCTGCTGCTGAGACGGAAGCCGACGCCGCCACGACCACCACCACGACTGGCTACAAGTTTGGTCCGATTAGCGGCCAGGTCATGTCGACCATGCGTACGGCGTGTCGCGTGGCGTTCATCAAGCAGCCCGTGCGGCTCGTCGAGGCCGTGTACGAATGTACCGTGCAATGTCTCGCCGAACAACTCGGGAAACTGTACAGTGTGATCGCCAAGCGGCGAGGCGACGTGTTTTCTGAAGAGCTCTCGGACGGCTCGGCGCTGTTTACGATTCAAGCCCATGTCCCCGTGGTCGAGAGCTTTGGGTTTGCGACCGATTTGCTCATTCAGACGTCGGGCGCCGCGAGCAACCCGCAACTCGTATTTTCGCACTGGGCCGTGCTGACCATGGACCCGTACTTTCAGCCGCAGACGGAAGAAGAGCGCGAAGACTGGGGCGAGCGCGTGTACGACCACAACGTCGTGCGCAAGTACATTGAGGCCGTCCGCAAACGTAAGGGCCTCGCGCGTGATGAGAAGATTGTCGTCCACGCCGAGAAGCAGCGCACGCTCGCGCGGAAGCGATAGAGCGCGGAAAACGATAGAAGCAGGACTGTGCTCCAGTCCGGGACCGTTTGTGGGTGGGACCTCGAGACAAGATCGAGCTGGCGCAATAGACCTCATGCCTTTTACTGTAGTACTAGTAATCTGTTCTTGCTGCTAACGCTGATGCTGTGATCGTAGAGTCCTTCACGCGGATGTAAGTTGCGACCAGCTCGTCTTTTCCATCGCCACGGCCGTGGCCAAGTGGGCCAGAAACTCGTCCACGCGCGGTCGCCGCCGTTGTGCGCAGAAGGCGTGGGCCTGGAACGGCAGCTTCCGCAGCGAGCGGCCGCTGAACCCGTCGGCGGTCTCGGCCACGCGCAGCAGCTTTGTCGACACGTCGAGCGGACTGAGACTGCCACGGTCGCCGTCGCTGTCGGCGTCAACGGCCATCTCGTCGGCACCTCGTTTCTTGCCTGAGGCGCGACAGCGGGTCAGTTGGACATACGGGACCAGCGACGAGGTCCCGGCATCGACCAGCCCCACGCGGCTCAGCTCGTCCACGCAGCTGCGTAGGATCTCGTAGCGCGCGTGGACCGACGGCAGGCCAATGTACCTGATCAGGAAAGCGTGCTGTAAGTATAAAGGACCCCTTCATCGATATGCGGAGAGAAGGGCGACCGACGTACTGCTTAATGTCGGCGCGGTCGATGAAGGCGACGTCCATGGCCTCGGTGAGGTTCGACGTCGTGAGCACGAGCACGTTGGCAAACTGCTTGAGCGAGTCGAGCTGCGTGAGCAGGGCGTTGACTACGCGGATCGCGTCGGACGGCTCCGAACCGCTCAGCGCAGCCTTGCGTGCGGCCGTGAGCGACTCGACTTCGTCTGCAGCAAAAAAACAGACTATTAATTAGGTTCCAAGGGGCAATTATAATCGGATTCGATGCGCACCGATGAGCACGCAGACGAGCGCGTCCTGATCGTCGACGAGCTCGTGGATCTGGCGAAAGAGCTTCATGACGAGCTTGCCGCTCTCAGAGAACCACTTGCTGAAGAGGCTGTGGGCGTTGATCTCCAAGAGGTGGCCGCTCGCGTACCGCTGCGAGAGCCGAATGCTGAGCTTTTGCGCGAGCGCCTTGCAGAGACTGGTCTTGCCCGTGCCTGGTGGCCCATGGAGCAGCACGACCCTGGATCACACATAGCGTATTAGCCTCCTTCCCAGTCCTGTTTGATATCCAATTATAACTCCTGAGCCCCACCGATTCCACGATATGATGTGCGGGTTCACGCGCGCGTCTGAAAACAGCATCGCGGTCGTGGCATAGTCGAGTACGTTGCGCTTGATGGCGTCGTCGAAAATGAGCGATTCCCAGAGCCCGTCGAGGCTCTGCGACGGCAGCACGAGCTGCTGGCACGTCGAGACGTTCTCGTCGTCCTCGGCCGTCTCCTCGGCAGGCGGCTCGTCGCTGAGCTTGAACACGTTGACGATGAGCTCAGCGTCCGACGACGACACGCCACTGGCGTCGTCTTCGTCTTGCTCATCTAATATCAATGGTGCTGGTGAGAGAAGAGCGAGGGGATATCCTTTGGCGATTGGACACGTACCACAAGCCGTGACCTCGAGCCGCTGCACGTGCTGCGTCAGGAACGCCGAGTCGGCAAACACCACGTGGCCTATTACCAGGCAATATGAGATCCACTAGATTCAGATAATATTGACCGCAAACGTACGTACCAATGGTGAAGATGGTGGCGCTTTGCTGGAGATGGAGCGAGACGGCGGCCTCCACATCGGCTAAGGACGCAGCGCTCGCGGGGAGCACACACGCCTCCACTGAGCGCGCAAAACCCGCGGAATCGCATCGTCAGACGCCGCTCTATCGCATGGAGAAGGCGCCACGTACCGTAGACGCGCCGTGTGGGCACAGCGGCCATGGCCGCGTCGCCCTCGTGGGCCGCGACTTCCATGGGATCGGCCATATCTATCTTCTGCAAATGAGAGTGATGGTCAAGATGTTTTGGCGCGAACCCCAATCTATCACCTCTGTTATTCACAACGAGTATATCACATAACGGGGTATACCTCTACTATGAGATACAATCAGTTAATAGAGGCAATCGAAGAGCTCAATGCGTCCGTCACTCTCAAAAGAAACGGCCAAGTGCTCAGATGAGCAGCTCATCGGCCCACGCGGCCTCCACGGCGCTGCCGTCGGACTCTTCTGTGTCTTCCCCTTCACCTGCGGCGGCGCTGAGCTGGTCGCCATGTGAGGCGTTCCCGTGGCTGCTCGGCGCGCTCGCGTGTGCCGTGCTCATTACGCAGTTTTTCGAGTACGCCGTGGTCGCGACGCTCTACCGGCTCAAGTGGCACCGCGGGCAGTCCCACCAGCAGCTCTGTCTGCGGTTCTACCAGGTCTACTGGGCCAGCGCCTGTGGGCTGCTCTTCACGGCGCTGCTCTGGCTCTACGTGACGGACCGCTGGGCGTACAAGGCCGCGTACGGCCTCGTGCTCTTTGTCGTGCTGCAGGCGCTTCAGCTGTCGGTCGCGATCCTTCTCACGTCGTGGCAGGACATGCGCGAGAGTCTGCAGACGCAGCGCCAGCACCCGTGGCTCCAGAAACTGCTCGGTGCGTCGCCCGTCACCAAGAAGACCGTCTCCTGAACACCACTTTAATTCGTAAGAAGAATCGAATTCGAACCCAATTAAAAGTTGTCTTCGAGTGGAATATTGTTTTGTGCTTTGGAAAGTTGCTCTGGTTGACAATGGAAGATGAGGAACGGATGAAGACGACACCAGTGTGTGGAGACTCCCCCTCTACGCCTGGTCTGCCTGGTCGGCCTTGGCCCGCAGAGCCTGCTCTCTCCTATAGTCGTCAATCGGGTTCGTCTTGGTGCTGCCGCTCTCTCCGTTCACATAGGCCATGAGGTTGTAGAGCAGCGTCTCTTCGGCGGCCATGCCCATGCTCTCGCCGCCATACTCTTCCGGGATGTTGGCCAGCGGGATCTTCTCGGCGAGCGCGTCGAGAATCTTCTGCTTGTTGCCACGCACGATAATGACCTTGTCGCGCGTCACTTCGTCCATCATGGTCTTGACCACGTTCCACACCATGCTAAACCACGACGGCACGTTGATGACGAAGATGTAGGCGCACCGCTCCGGGTAGTGGCCGCCCGAGACGGCCGCCGTGTTGCGCACGTACTCGACGGCCTCGCCCGCAAAGTCGGAAATGCCAATGCCGTCCACGTCGAGCACGGAAATGCACTTTTTATTGTCGTCCGGCTCGAGCACTTGCCACAGAAACTCGCTCACCATGAGGTAGTTGTGCAGCAGATCCGTGAGCGTGACGCCGGCGGCCTTGAGTGCCTTGAGGTTGATCTTGCCGGGCTTTTCGTAGTACACCGGCTCGCCGTGCAGGCCGCGCTTGTGGTAATAGTGCGGGTAGTGCGTCTTGATGAGCCGGAACTGCGGCCACGCCTTCGAGAGGATCGTGTCCAGTTCGTTCTCCTGACGCCACGCGAGCGTCGCCATGTACCGCTCGCGGCCCTTGACTTCGTCGCCCTTCTCGGCCTTGATGTACCGCAGCGGCACGGGGCCCGTGGAGCCGGGTGCGACCAACGCCGGCGTTGAACTGCCGCTGTCAGTGGACGCCGAACTGGCTTGCTTGTCGCCACCGGCACCGGGCGTGAACCGGTACTCGGTGATGATGAGCTTGAGACTCACGTTGGCGTGGGCCTCATCGTCGGCACTCCCGGCGCCGTCGATCTCGCGCGCCGGCGCATGGAAGAGGGACGACAGCGGGTGGTCCACACGAGACGCCACGTACACGGCCGGCACGAGCAGCAGCACGGCTGTGGCCACTTGCGTACGCACGGGCGACTCGGTGCCGTCGGTACGCCATAGAAAGTGCGTGAGGAACGCATAGAGCAACGCAAACGCCGGCACGGGCAGCTTACGGACGAGGGCACCAAGGCGCTGCAGTGGCGTGAGTCTCGGCGGCAGCGTCGCCGCGGCCGGGATCGCGGCAGCCTGAATGCTGGGCTTTTGCGGGCCTTTGCGGGACGCCGCAACGAGCTTGGCGAGCGCACGCTTGGGCACAACGCCCGTGAGCTTGAGCACGAGCTCGCCAGGTCCGTTGGCGAGCGGCAGCGTAAACTCGGTCTCGGCATCAGTGCCCTGCGACGCGTGGCGCAGGATCTTTTCGTGGAGCGTCTCGCCCGCGAGCGTGGCCGTGGTCTGGTTCGAGAGCTTGAACAAAATGTCGGCGTGCTGCAGGCCGGTCTTGGCGTGGTCCTTGTCGAGCAAAATGCCCATGGGCAGCGCAATCTTCTGGCCATAGTTGTAGGCCGTAATGAGCTTATTGAGCATGGCGATTTGCTCCACCTTGGGCTTGGCCGGGCGCAGCGTGAAGCGCAGCTCCGAGCCCTTGCCGTCGCAGCAAATGTAGCCGCCGACGATCTGGCTCGTGGGCTTTTTGAAATTCGTCAGGCGCTTGTTGAACATGTTGGAGTGGCGGTTCGACTCCATGACGGTGATGGCCACGTTCGTGTCGCCAAAGTGCACGGGCCCGTCGGCGGCAAACGCCGTCGTGTCGCTTGTACTCATGCTCGAGGACGACGACGTCGACGACGTGCTCACGTCGCGGTCGAGCGTGGGGACGGGCAGCGGCGCGCGCGCGCTCTTGTCCTTGTCTCCTTTGGACAGCGGCGCGTCCTTGCTGTTGCCGCGGCGGAACGACACGTACATTTCTCCGGGAATGCCCCGCGGCCGCGGACCGACGTAGCCCGTGATGCCGCCCGTCTTGTTGTTCCAGACCATGCCGTGCTGGTTCACGAGCACGACCGTGTGGCCGTACTCGACGACGTCGCCGGGCGCGCGCAGGTTCTGCGGGTCCATCACGAGGTACTCGTCTTCGTTAAAGAGAACGTCGAGGTCGTTGCCCAGCGGCGGCACGGCGCTCAGGATGCCGTGGCGGCCCTGCTTTTCGTAGTAGCCAATGCCCAACTCCGGAGACGGCGACGCGTCCTTGGCGTACGCCGACGGCGCGCAGAGCCGCAGCTTCTGGCCGTAGCGAAGCGCCAGCACGTCCACGTCGCCCATGGAGATCCGAGGAAGCGTGCGAGAGTGCTAGAGAGAGAGAGAGGGAGAACGAGGGGCGGAGGAATACTGGGGCCGTCCTATCGGGACGTGGCTCTTCGATCCAACACGCGGAAGACGGCAGAGCTCAAGGGCGACGTGGCGATTGATTCCAGCTTGCGAGCTCTTCGGAGTGATCTCAGACGGATCAGATTGGCTAGAAATGTAATATCGGGAATCTAATTCGATTGGTTGAAATAGAGAAAGTGGGTTGGACAACATTCGTGCAACATTCTATTCGAACCACATTGGCATTAGGTCACTATTAGTGACATCCCCCTCCAATCAATCACTCTGTGGCTGCGAGGAGCTCCGCATCATGAGCATGTTGCTGCGCGCACGCAGCGCGTGGCGCGTCGCTTCCCAGCCGAAACGAGCGGCGTCTCTGCAGTTTTTGCAGCCGCCTTCGTCCCTGTCGCCATGGCTCCATCGTCGAGACAGCGCTGGGCTCGCGTCCGTCTTCTCGCGCGGCGGTCTCCGTGCGCTGAGCTCCTCGGCTGCGTCCTCCTCTGATGGCGCCACAGTGGACGATAGCGCCGCACGGGTGCGTGGCTGCTTGTCTACTTGTCTCTACAAGAGAGCAAAGGCTGATGTCGTTTCGTTTCTTCTGCACAGGACGCCCTGCTGGCCAAGTTGCAGCCGCTCTGCCGGTCGCTCTACCGCGAGCACCGCGAGCCCGCGCAGAGCATCGACGACTTGCTGGCGCCGTGGCAGACGCAGCTCTCGTCGCTCTTGCAGAGCGAACCCCGCGCACCGACCGTGCAAGCCGAGATCGCGCAGACGTACGAGCAGGGCATCGCGATCGCGCTCAAGCAGCGCGAGTTTGACTTGGCGCAGGCGCTGCTGACGCAGATGCAGTCGCTCGGGCTCGCGGCCCACGACGAGCTGTTCGTGTACCAGATCCGCGCCGTGCCGCTGCAGTGGATCTCTCGCTCGCGGCCGCTTGCGCTCAACGCGCTCGAGCTCGGGCCCCAGTGGGAGCGCACCGTGCTCGGCGTCGTGAACACGGAGCACCAGCCGCACTACCGCAAGTCGCCGACCGAGCGCAAGGCGTTCCGAACGTTCGTCCGTGACGGCGTCAAGCGGGTGCTCCACGAGTACGAGGCGTCCGTGCCGACCGAGCAGCAGACGGTCGCGCCGTACAACGCGGCCGTCCGCGCGTTCGCTTCCAACGGCCTGCCGTTTGCCAGTCTGCTGCGCGTGCTGAGCGACGTTCCGCAAGGCTCGCCCGTGCGTAAGGCGCTGAATACCGAGACGTTTGTGGCGCTTCTCCAGGGTGCGCGCTGGCAGGACATTCCCATCACGCTCGAGCGGCTCGCGGCGTCCAACGCCGTGCGCAAGGAGCTAGAGCAGCAAGACCTAGCGAGCGCGGCGGCGGACATTTGGGACCAGGCCATGCGGTCCATCTGCAACTCGTACACGGACCGCGTGCTCGACAAGCGCACGCCGCTCGAGCGACGGCTCGTGCGCGAGCTGCAGAACATCTACGTGGATGTGGACGCGCAGCTGCAGCGTGTGTTTCCGAGCGAGCTCTTTGCGGCCATGGACGACACGCGGCTCACGGAAGTGTTTGAGATCCGCGTCAAGGCCGCGGCGCAGTTGGGGCTGCCGCGCCAAGTGCACGTGCTGCTGAACGAGTTCAAGGCTCTGATTCGGGACCGCGAGACGGACGGCAAGAGCGTGTTTCTCAAGGCGCTCGAGATCTTCCCGTCGGTCGGACTCAAGCGCGTCAAGGACACGGACGTCCACCGCATGCGGTCGCATCCCGACGTGCTCGAGAGCCGCGAGGTCCTCGCGCTTCAGCGGTCGATCGAGGACCTCGAGACGAAGGTCATTCCACCATTGAAAGCCCAGTACCTCGGAGGGCAGGCGACCCGCGCGGCCACGAAGACGACCGACGAGAAAGAGGACGTGGAGGCGGCAGAGACGAAGACGGCGGAAGAAGCCGAGTCGATCCGCCGCGAGCTGCGCCAGGCCCAGGACGATATGGTCAATCTCAAGAAGCGACTGCGCGAGACGAAAGAGAACGTGGCTCTCAGGATCACGCACGCAAACCGTCTGCGCGCGGCCGACAAATCGATCGCGATCGTACTCGAGCATTTAAAGAAGAAGGACGACGAGGACCCACGAAAAGATCTGGACGTGGCGGTGGCCATCATGAATCAGTACATGACCACGGGCAACCGGTTCGGGACGGCGATGGAGATGCCGACGCGCAAGCGCACGGCCAGCCACATTTTGAGGCGCGCGTCGGAGCTGCTGAACGTGGCGGTCGGTAGGGATCCCGTGGCAAGTGACACGAGCGACGAAGACCGCGCCAAGATGGAGACGCTCTTTGCGCTGGCCATCAAGACGGCCGCGCTGTTTTGGTGCGAAAAAGACCTGAACGCACTGGTGCAACGCAAGAAGACGGTGCTGGGGAACGCGCAGCTGGGGGTCGAGGACTACGACCGCCTCGTGTTTATGCGCGTCGTGCAGTTTGATGTCGACGGCGCCATGGAGCTGTTGCAGGAGATGCACTACGCTGGCGTGGCGCCGACGCCCACGACGATCCACCGCATCATTATTGGTGCGCTCCACCGACGCTACTATGCGGGCGGCAAGAACAAGACGACGACCAAGAAGGACCAGCCCAAGCAGAAGACGAAGTCGGCGAACGCGCTGGATGAGACTGCGCTCGATGACGCCGTGCTGGACGAGATTGCCGAAGGCATTGTCCAGCAAGGCGACGACCTCGAGGAAGACGACGACGACGCGGCCGGGTTCAGCCGCAGCCCGCGTCGGCTCGAGGACATGGCCACGTTCATCCAGGACTGGTACAATCTCTACCGCGTCAAGCCCATGGCCAAGACGGTCGTGCCCGTCTTTGCGCGCCTGCTCGCGACCAACAAGGTGTGGGAGGTCCGGCGGTTGCTCCAGATCCTCGAGTCCATGGACGGCGGACTCACGCCCGCGACCGAGTTTTGGCTCGAGAAGCGACTCGCGGCCGTCGGCAAAAGCGCCGACGATCTGCGGCTCCCATCCACGCGCCGATGAGCTGCTCGCGGGAAGAGTGATGGTAGGATGCGGCAGGTTGCAGGAAGGTTCGACGCAGAGGGAGGTTAGACGCGGTCTCTTTTTTTAACCGACATGGAACCTATTCGTCTAGTCGCCGTTAGACCTGGATCTCGTCGAGCGAGGACGATAAATACCCAGTGATGGCTTCGACCTACGGACAACACCGTGTGAGCCGCAATGACCTGGGTGGTCTAGATCCCATGCTCCCTTACCTTGGCCTTGAGCAGCCCAGCGGGCGCGTCGCCATTCGAGTACGCGCAGACGAGAAAGTTCTTGCCGGCCGCCGAGAGCGCCACACGGCCACGCTGAAGTGATCCCAAATTAATTTAGTCCCCCCGACCGACCGCGTCGAACCGCGAAAGTCTCACCTCGAGCTCAATGAGCATGGCCTGGAGATCGCTCCCCTCGGGCGCGAACTCCTTCCCTGCGTGGAGGTACTCGCCCCACGTGTGCGCGGCGATGGCGCCGATGACCTTGAGGTCGGCGGCGTCGCCCACGGAGCCCATGAGGGCGCCGTCGATCGTCAGCAGCCTACACAGCACCCATAAGCACGGAGGGAGGGCTAGACGCCATGGGGAATGGAATGGCATACATGGAGGCGGTGACGCCGTCGCCGATGATCTGGCCAAGCACTTCGGGGAGCACCTTGGCGCGCAGCATGCTTGACTCTCTTCCTTTTTCTTCTTCTTGTGGGGTGTGCGATTTTGCAGTCTTCGTGACGAGTATCATATTTGGCAGGTTTTGTGTATCATAAGCTGTACCACATCAAATGTAGCCATCCCGACTGGTCTCCCATCGGATCGTCGTCATTGGCATGTGAAATTGGAAGCAAGAAGTACGGATGACTCATGGCAACAGCTCACCAGGGAGTCGTGAAGAGGGGGCTCTGAATGAAGCGCGGTCGCTGTTGGAGTCGAACTCAGCGAACCCCGCACAGGCGAAGCCCACGACCCAGTTGAATGCGCAATATCCCTCATGCATCTCCCGTTAAGTTAATGGACACGGTTAACTTTACACAATCACGTCTCCCTGCGGGGTCTGGCCTGTCGCTGACGACGCCACCTCTGCCTCGGCCAGCGACTGACTTGCTGGCTCCGTGGAATCAGTCGTATCCGCAGCTTCGTCCTTCGTCTCCGGAGCGTATGTCTCCGCGTCCGACGCCGTCTTCTTGAGTCGGATACACTGCACGACCCCAATGCTTTGCTGGATGCTGCGCAGCATCTCACACGCCGCTGGCTCACCGAGGTATTGACGTGCTTCGGGATGGTCCAACGCCATGGCGGCCTGCGCAAGCGTCTCTTGGAGCGACTCCACGGCCCAGCCTTGCACGCCGGTCTTGGCCTTCTTTCGTGACGCCGTGGTCGTGGCAGCCTCTTTCCTCTTATTCTTTGCACGGCTCGTATTGGCATCCACTGCGAGCGACGTAGCCTCTCCACCGTTCGCCGTGTCGTCTCCACCAAAAGAGGCTTCCGAGTCGGACCCGCCGTGCTCGTGGTCGTCGTCATCGTCGCGATCGCCGTCGTCGCCACTGAGCGACGCCCGCGAGAGCCCGTAGCGACGGCAAAAGCGATAGTACCACCCTTTCGACGCGCGGAACGAGCCGAGATCGTGGACCTTGAGTAGCTCCTGGGCCTTTTCCTGCACTTTGGCCGACGTCAGCGGGGTCGTTGGCACGTGGTCGACCTCGAGTTGCGTCGCCGCGTTCGCGGCCTGCTCTTGCTGCTGCGCAATGATCCACTGGAAGAGCTCTTCTTCAAAGGCCGTGTGGCGCTCCGTGCCGCCACGCTTGCGCTGCTGGCTGAACGCATTGTTCTCCTGGAAGCGCTGCTTGATCTTGTCCTTCATCTTCATGAGCTTGGTGATCGCGGCCGAACTGACGCCATACTGCCGCGCACACTCGGCGGCACTGGCGCGTGGCTTGTCGCCCTCGAGCTTCGCAATGATCTCGATGCGCTCCTGGTCCGAGAGCCGACGGCCCGTGCCCTTCTGCCCCATGAGCGGCTTCTCTCGTGTCGCGTTGGATGGTTCACTTTTGCGGAGGCTAACTTAGTGGGGGAGAAACGTTCTGGAGGGGCTGCTATTGAGATCAAAAGGTATCTGTTAAAACCGGATCATCCCCGATCTGAGTCTGATAATACCGACTGGGAACCCCTTGGCTTCTCTTCAACCGGGTTTCTTTCTTGTTCAAGCCCAGGAAGCTTCGTCAGGGACACGCCCCCCACCACATCGGTACGTGGGCGTGACGGTGTGCAGGGCGTCAACTGCGTAGGCGAGATCCAGCACTATCGATTGAGCCATCTCCCGCTTCTAACGGCCGCCTACAAGCCCCTCAAACCGACACGAAGAAGTCAACATGTTGGCCGCGTCATCCTGGCTCGGCCAGTCGCGGATCATGAGTCGGCGCAAGGGACTGAGCAATGAGATCGGCGAGAACAACTGCTTCCTCAACGTCATCATCCAGTCGCTCTGGCACTTGCGCTCGTGCCGCGTGCTCATCAGCACGGGCGACCACGCGCTCCACCACCGCTTCGGGGGCAAGCCCACCAAGGCCGCGGCCGAGACGGCCACGCGTGGCGCGTGCCTGCTCTGCGAGCTCGAGCAGATCTTCATCATGTACCAGTTTGCAGAGGAGCCCGTGCTAGAGGTCGACCGCGTGCGCGTGGCGCTCGGCAGTATGTTCCAGGTCGGCGCGATGAACGACGCGACCGAGACGCTCGAGGCCATTTTGGACGCGCTCCACTGGGACACGTTCAACCGCATGCTCACGCTGCGCCGCGGCACGCAGTTTCTCTCCAAGCACGACCTGTCCCAGTCGACGGTCGAGGACGCGTCGGCCATCGTGTGTGAGCCGCAGTGTATCGCGCACTTGCTTTTCCAGATGAATCTCATGGAACTCAAGAGCTGCCGCCAATGTGGTGAGACCAACGAGCCGCTCATGAACACGGACTTTTTGTACCGCGTGTACGCACAAGAACTGCTCCAGTTTGCAAAGGGCAAGTCTCTTGAAGATGTGCTCCGAGTCGAGGCCCAGGGCGGCTGTGTCGCGCCCGAGTACGCGTCCTCGTGCGACGAGTGCAAGTCCGGCAAGATGCAGCTCAGCCGCTGGATCCTGCAGCTGCCCATGGTGTTCGCGACCAGTATTATCTGGGCGAGTGACCACGTTGACAAGAGCGACGTCAAGGGATGGCTCGAGCTGCTCAGTACGCAGAATGCGCGGGCTAAGAACGGATCCGACGACCAGCAGACGCTTGACCTGGGCAAGATCTTCCGCGTGGACCAGACGTCGCACGGTTCGTCCGAGTATGTATTCCGTGGCATGGTCTGCTACTATGGCCGCCACTACGTGGGCTTCTTCAAGAGCCGCACTGTAGAGAATGGCGTGTCCCAGGAGCGGTGGTTTCTCTTTGACGACACGCGCGTCAAGCTCATTGGGTCCTGGGACGACGTGCGGTCGCGAGTCGAGCGAGGCGTGTATCAGCCGACGCTCTTGTTCTATGAACGCAAGGGTATTGAACATGACAAGTTGGAAAAGGTCGCGAACGAGATCCACCAGTGGTGGAAAGAGTCGGCGGAGGCACGCGAAGGCGAAGCGGCTGCCACCGCGGCAGCTGAAGCCGAAGCGGCCGCCTCCGAGGTTGCGGAGAAAGCGGCATCCCCTACGAATCAAAATGGAACGACCCCAGCTCTTGAACCGCCCGCACCAACGTCGCCTTCTGCGACGCAGAGCCCACCACCGCAGGCCACCAAGTCCTCGCTACCCATCAGCCCCATCAAGACGTCTCCACCGTCAGCGATGCTGCCGCCGCCTGGCGGTCAAAAATGGCACGACGAAGACCACTTGTCAATGATGCATCGCTCAGCACAGGACACGCTCTCGAGACTGAATGGCATTCTATCGCGCGAGGTCAAACCGGTTTCCCAAGGCACGAACGACCTACGCATGTCGGTGTCGCTGGCACGCCCCGTGCGGCGCCGCGAATACTCGGTGCGTCATCCGAGCGAAGATGCTGAAGACATTGACCGAGACAAGATCTTCGAAGACGATGTCAGCGGCAGTCCCACGCTGACACCCACGAAACCCGAGCATCTCAATGGCAAGACCGATACGAGTAAGGATAGCCCTACGCTGGACCAGCAGCTCGCCTCGAGTGTCTTTAACCTCAAGGTCAGCGACCAACAGATCAGCAGCGACGGCAGCGAGGTTCTGCTCCCTTCACACATCTTTGACGTCCAGCTGTCGGCCTCGGACGGCGGACTAGGCTTGGTACTTGAGGAATCAAAAGCCACCGACGGAGCGGCGCGTGGCTTTGCTGTCTCCGCGTTTGAGCTCAACGGAGCCGGCGAGAAGCTCACAGCCGAAGCGAGCGACGCCATCAAGCGAGGCGACCGCCTTCTCGGTATCAATGGCGTCGTGTTTGCAAAGGAGTCACTGTACGAGGTCCTGGAGAAGCTCGTGACGACGCCCAATCCGGTCTCGCTCACGTTCCAGCGCTTCCTTCCGTGGACGTGTCCTCGCTGCACGCTGCTGAATGAGGTCAAGACGAACGCGTGCGCGGCCTGTGGCCACTCGGTCTACCTCCAGTTTGGCACGCCGGCTGCCCAGCGCCCCAATGGCCGGGCGATGTAGCCTGGTGATCCACTCACTCACATCTCTTCACATTTGTATACTTACGTCAGCGTAGCCGTCGCCACCACCACCACGCAATAAAAACGAAAGAACGGTTGATTTTGCTCATTACTACCAATAACCGCACAGCCGCTCGGGAGTCTCACCCGCATCCTGCTTTGGCTCCGGCACAATCGCAATCTGGTTCCCTGCAGCATCTGACTCACTCGGCTTTGATGCCGCTGGCATGTGGTGCGGACCCGTGAGGTCGTCTTCGTGTGCAGCTTCCCGCGCTTGGATCGTCGCGACGATCTCTTTGATCTCCTCGACGGCGGCCTCTTCCTGGCTCCGCGATGCTGCGGACTCGTACTGCGTACGCTGCGCCTGGAACTGCGCGTACGAGACGTTGTCGTTGATGAGCTGGTGCGCGACCTTGGGCAGCAGCGCCGAGATGGCGTGGGCCGGGAAGCCGCGCTGCTCGAGCTGCGCGCGCATGTTGCGCGTGATCATGAAGGGCACCGAGGCCACGGCGTTGGGCACGGTCGTGCCGGTGCCGTACCAGATCCGCTCGGCCCACTTGGCGCCGTCATACTGCCACCTGTTGGCGTAGTAGCGCGTCAACTGGTGCCAGCGCACGAGCTTCGCCTTCCATTGCTGCACACCCATCATCACTGCAGCCACCAATGCTGAAAGAAGATTTTTTCGCGGCAGTTTTGCGAAATTTCGATTTCATATTATGTAAACCGATTACAAACTTTAGATTTCAAGTTATCGTAAGAAAAAGTGTGCCATTTTGTGTTCTCGGAAGAATCGTTCCCTGGCCTTAGAATCGTTCCCTGGCCATCAGCCCGCGTCTTGCACACCCCGCGGCTGAAAAAAGAGCTTTTATTGCTCTGCCATTATTACTGTAAGCTAACGGGTATATTAGATATCCGGGCAACCGCATCCTTCTTCTACTTCCATAACCAAGCTGTCGTGCGATTCGATGCGACTGGCGTACGTCGCCCCACGCCACCGTCGCGACTGTTGGGCCCTTCAGCTTCTTGCGTTGTACATTATCCAGGAGTGGATGTCACAGGCCGCCCACACCTTCAACCTTCAATTAGTAGGCTTGTTAGTGCTGGGAGCGATCACGGTGAGATCACACCGGATCAACGATACTGTATCATGGGCACCACTGAGACTCTCGCGCCCGTCCGACCCAGGAGATCCTCGGACTCGACAGACGCAACGTGGATGAAAACTAATAGTGAAAGTCAGTGTGCTGGGTGAGGAGCTTTGGTTGGTGGAGCACCATGTCTGGGATCTGCATCATGTCACCGTTGGCAAATCTCGGCTTTCTCGTGGTTCCTTGAGCCGTGTTCAAGGAAGCCCATGCGCAATCTTTCACAATGGGGAACGCAACCAGACTACAGCGCGGCCCACTCTTGTTGGTTAAAATTCGCCCACGGTGAACTCACCGGATGCCCAAGAGCTCAAGTCAGCCGTTTCGTGCAAATTGCACGTCAAAAAGGGCTAGGGACAATCCACTCGTCAGAATCAGGCCTGTCCATGGATACGGATAAGGATCCATAGTATAAATTTAATATTGAAGGTCTTTAGATATAACATAACAAATGATATCACAGTATCCACTGCATATCCAAATATGCAGTGGATACTGTGATATCATTTGTAACAGGTTCATCGAAAGGCAGAAGCTCGCAATGTCCGTCCCATGGAGTGGGACCCACCCCGAATACAAGCCCCTCTCACAAGAGTCCAGTCCACGCCTTCCCCCTTTCTGCTCCTCTCTCTCTCTCTCTCTCTCTCTCCCTCCCCTCTCTCTCCTGGTGTCATATTCGCACTCGCTCGGTTTCCGGTCCTCGGGGAAAGGAAACGCGACGCAGTATTATTAAGGGGCTTCTGTTCTCGACGGGAATATGACGGCCATCTTCGGGAAGGAGCTGTCGCCGACCGTCGCGGCGCTCGTCTACGTCTTCCTCGTGGCCGCGCTGCTCATCCTGATCGCGAGCATCTGGTACTACTGGAGCTACGCGCGCAAGATCGAGCGGTTCCTCGAGCGCGACAATGAAAACAACAATATGATGCGGCAGGACCTCGTCGACTCGTTTGTCGAGCGCGGCGAGCAGGAGTGGACGTGCTCCATCTGCTTCCACGACAACCACCCGAGCAAGAACGCGTGCGTCATGTGCGGCACGCCCTCGGTCGTGGGCTCCAGGTCGCCGTCCATCGCGCGCGCCTCGGGGCTGCGCAAGGCCGATCTCGTGCGCATGAACTCGAGCATCTTGACGCAGCAGTCGCGCGTGCGATCGTTCCACGTGCGGCGGCTCAAGCAAATGAACCTCACGTCCCGTCAAAAGGCGGCGATGCGGCGGCACCTCTGGCGCCGCAAGAAGGGTGCCGACGGCCGGCTCCACTGGGTACGCATTGACCAGGACGAGGACAAGCAAGGGTACGATGAGATCACGACGCCCAAGAGCGAGCGCGACTCGGAAGCCTCCATGACGGACTCGATGCGCGCGACCGAGGCCCACATCGCGCTCGCGCTGCGCGACTTTGGTGAGGCCGATCCGGCCGAGCGACCACCGCGGCCGAGCCGCTTTTTCCAGCCGCTGCGCGCTACGGCGCTGAAGAATCTGGAGCAGGCCGAAGAGCGTCCCACGATGTTCCACAACCAGCTCGAGAACCCGTACAACGAAATGTCCAAAATGGAGTTGGGCCTCGGCGGGATCGACGAAGAAGATGAACAAGACCGGCGCGACAATGCCACGGCAATCTCGACAGGCTACGTGCGCCACGAGAATGAAGAAGGTGAAATTGACTGGGCACCGGCCAACGGCGTCGACATCTCGGCAGCCGCGGCACGCAAGATTGAGTGCGACGACGACCTCGAGGAGATTGCAGCACTGACGTTTCTGGAAAAGACCAAGTGGTTCCTCGAGCAAGTGCAGAAACGCTGGCGCAGCTACGACCAGGGCCACATTCAGTTTGTTGTGCGTCGCGAACATTTGGTTGCCGACT
Source organism: Pythium aristosporum (assembly GCA_023337755.1). Lineage (NCBI taxonomy): Eukaryota > Oomycota > Peronosporomycetes > Pythiales > Pythiaceae > Pythium > Pythium aristosporum. Next base: position 49,890 of record JAADXL010000054.1, on the reverse strand, counting down.
CGATGGAGCAGATGCTCAAGTGTCCGGCAAGTCGCTTCTGGGAACGGCTGCGCATCTACTTTGAAAACGAACCGGGCCTGGACGCCGGCGGTCTCATTCGTGAGTGGTTTGAGTGCCTCAGCGATGGGCTGTTCAATGATGACTTTGGGTTGTTCATCGCGACCAAGGGTGAGAACATGGGCTACTGGATCAACCCGGCGTCGGAGTCCAAGTTGGGCAAGGACCACTTGCAGTACTACGAGTTTGTCGGCCGCTTGCTGGGCAAGGCTCTGATCGAGGGCCACAACATGAAAATGTCGCTCGCGCTGCCGCTGATTAAGCACATTCTGGAAGTGCCGATCTCGTTTTCGGACCTGGAATTCCTCGACGAAGAGCTCTACAAGAACGCGCTGTGGATGAAGCAAAACGACCATGCCGAGTTGCTGGCGATCGATTTCACGGTCCAGGTCATCACGTCTGAGGGCAAGTCCGAAACCATCGAACTCGTCCCAGGCGGCAAGAACATCGATGTGACCGACTCCAACAAGAAGCAGTACCTGGAGTTGCTGCTCAAGCACTATATGTTTGGCAGCATTGCGCCGCAGCTTACGGCACTGCTTCGTGGGTTTTACGATATCGTGCCGCAATTCCTCGTGACGGTGTTCGACTACCAAGAGTTTGATCTCCTGCTCTCGGGTGTGCCCGACATCAACGTTGGCGACTGGCGCACGTACAGCGAAGTGCGATGGATCAAACTGGAGAAGCCCACGCCGGCTGAGCAGCGCGTGATCGATTGGTTCTGGGATACGCTTGCAAACTTCACGAGCGAAGAAAAGGCAAGACTGCTGCAATTCACGACGGGTACGAGTCGCGTGCCCGTGCAAGGATTCAAGGCGCTCACAAGTGCGGACGGCCGCGTGCGTCGATTCACTATCCAGGTTGTACAAAGGGGAGCGCCACCCACGGGGCTCTTGCCCAAGGGGCACACGTGCTTTAACCGCATCGACCTGCCGCTCTATGGCTCGATCGAGGAGCTCGAGAAGTACCTCACGCTTGTGATCAACATGGAGATCTCGGGCTTTTGGCTTGAGTGAGCGTAAACGTGTGTTAAAAGACTGTGTGGTGTGAGCAAAATACGAGAACGGGATGTACTTTTTTATGCTCTGGGCTCCTTTTCCTGAGACGCTTCATGTAGCACTACAACTACGCGCTTTTGCTGTGATAAATTACGGAGCGGGTATTAACTTTCTGGGGGAAACGTGTTTACACCCGAAACGCTCCTAGTGTACTCTACTGGTGCACAAGAAAGCAGTTTGGGGTCTTGGCGATCATGGCCTCGAGGTCGGCGAACCGCAGCATGTGGGTCGCGCAGATCTCATCGGTCTGGTGGTCGCCGTCCATCATCTGGAGGATCTCCTTTTCTAGCTGCGAGGCCTTTAAAGACGCCAACGCGCGCTTGGTTTGCGTGCCCGTAGTGGCGGCTCCTTGCTGGCCGCTGCCATTCGTTGATGGCGAGAACCCACGAGTTGCGGTAACGGGTGCCGGCTGCTGTTGGGGTTGGTTGCCATTGCGATCAATCAGCACCGGGTACCGATGCACGCGCCGCAGGAACCCATGGATGAGGCCGAACGTGATGAACCTCCGCACATCGACATGCGCGAGCGACTGCGCGTAGAGCACGCTAAAGTCGCTCATGCGTAGACTCGGCTGCATGCTGCAATAGAGCGCGAAGAGCTTGGCGAACGCCACGGGCGTCTTGCCTGCCTTGGTCACGTACAGCGCGCACTCGGCCTGGAGCTTGGCATCGTTGGCGAGCTGCGCGATCTGGGGCGTCGTCGCGTAAATGTTCGAGTGCAGGAAAATGTCAATCATCGTAATGCAGCCGTAATAGAGCAATTGGCGTAAACACTTTTTCACAATCGCGATCTCGACGTCGGCGTCCAGGCTGATGCGCTTGACGTACTTGACGCCGTCAATGAACGGCACGATCTGCTGCAGCGCGAGATCCCATTCCGCTAACCACACAAAAACCCTATTAGTACGACTCCCCTACGCAGAACGCTAACATCTCTACGCCCACCACTGTTCTCAAGTAGCTGCCGCAGATCGCGCACGGCGACGGGCACTTGATAATCAAAGACCTGGCTCGGATCGTGGAGCTTCGGGAAGAGCTTGAGGTTGATGATATTGGCCGTGTCCACGGGGATCGTGCATTCACCATGGAGCGTGAGATCCCCGAGAATCTGGGGCAGAATGTGGGCCAGCAGCTGCTTGCGCTCGGGCTTGGAGAGGAAGCCGCTCTCTTTCTCCATGCTCTCGACGAGCGTGCCGAGCTTGCGCAGGATCGGGAGGTACGGCGCCGTCTCGACGTGCTCGTCAAAGACAAAGCCAATGTTGAAGAGCAGCGCGTTGCGAAAGTACTTGTCATCCTCAATGCAGACCGGGTACCCGACGATCTTGGTGTGGCGGCCCACGCACACCGTGATGATCTTGCTGCACAGTGCCTTGTCAATGATGATGTAGCTCGAGACGCTGTCAAAAACCTCGGCGCTGAGGGCACTAGAATAGGGAGAGAAAAACAGAGCGCGTCAGACGCCCGCAGTGCCTATGCCAATAGAGACGTGGGTGGACGCACTCGTGCGGCGCCTGGAAGACGATCACCGGCCCGGCGACGTTGTCGAACTCGCTGTAGAACAGGCCCTTGATCATCTTGGCGAAAATGCATCGAAGAACAGCCACTGACGGATCCGTAGGATACGGAAAGATCCGTATATGGGTTTTCATGGTCACATTCAACCCACCCATTTGGGACGAACAGTAAAAAGGATTCGAACAGCCCGGGTCCAAACCTATCGGGTCTGAACCCGTTGCTCTTCCGCGAAAAAAAATGGCGCGCGCGTTTTGTTTCCATGGCTTTAGGTCTGGCAGCAAACATGGCGGCGGCGGCGGGCGACACGCGCACGGTACGCGCGAATAGCGGCGCTTCGGCGACGCTGGAGGCGCTGGCCAGTGGACCATCGGAAAGCTGACGCTCTGCTCGTTCGATCAATGTGGTTCCCATCAGGTGAAGATCTCATTGAGCCATCTGACTGAGCATTTAGGCTGCGCAATCTGCCAGGGATTGCTGCGCGACGCCCAGACGATCCCCGAGTGTCTCCATTCCTGTACGCTTTCGTGTCTTGCGTGGTGCGCCTCTGGGTTGTCTAACGAAGGGTGGCGGTGCTGTGTCGATTAGTCTGTAAGAGTTGTATTTATCGCCACTTCCTCGTGCAAAACAGTCGCGCGTGCCCCAAGTGCTTCATCACGCTCAAGCCGCGACCCATCACGACGCTCATGTACGCATACCTCCGTAGCGAATCGTTTGAATGTGCAGATGGCGCGTATAATAAACTGACCGCGTTATCGGGGTCTGTGGGTATGTAGATCGGACCAGAAACTGCAGGACGTCGTGGACCGCATTTTCCCCGAGCATAAAGAAAACGACGCTCGGCTGGAAGCCGAGTTCTACGCGACCCACGGGTTCAAGAAGAAAGACCGGAGTTCGAAAGGTACATCAGATGACGCGAAAGCCACAGCGCAGCGAACAGCGTCGGGCAGCCGCAAGAAGAACGCGCTAGCGCCACTCGCGAATGGCGGTCCACGCCTCGCGTTTCCATTCATTATAGAAGTCCATCCGCAACAGAGGTATGATCCGTCTCAGGAGGATACAGTGCTCTGAAAATACTAACGTTCTGTGTGTATGCTCCCAGTGGTTGTGCAAAGCCGCTACCCGAGCTGCGCCTGCCATACCTTCATGTCGACGGCCGTTTCAAAATGTTTGACTTGCAGAAATGGCTGCGACGGCGGCTCACACTGAGCGAGCTGTCCGAGATTGAAGTGACGTGTATGGATGCGACGGTCGGGCCGGAGCTGTCGATTCAGTTCATTCATCGCACAATGTGGCAGCCCCAACACGACAAATCGGAACGGCTCATTCTACACTATCGACTGCTGCTACCGTGACACTGCTGAACCCCCTCAAGCCATAAACATTGTCAAAATTATGGGAGGTATTGTTGAGAAGTCGCTTGGCGAGTCCAATAGAGGAACGTGTGAATGTGGTATCAGATCATCGCTTCCAGTCCAATCGTTCGGTCACCGGCGGGCGTTTGCCATGGACCAAGTGCGCATGGGCCGCAAACGAACGCTGTCGCTTCTCTCGCGCATCCGTGACGACAGTGCTAACGAGTGTTTGCTTGTAGTTTTGCCATTCGATATCGTGGAGACGTTTCTGCACCAGATCATAATCCGAGGGTGGCTTGAGAAAGATGTGTCGCCGCAAGTTTCTTCCGCCGACACTCCCGCCACCGGTGACAGGAGAGGTCGGAGTTCGACCGACGAACGCGGCAGCGTGTCGCGCATTGATCTGCTGCATGTTGTTGTGCAAGAGAGTGCGACTGTTCACTGACAAGCCAAGCTTCAAGTCCGTGGCGGTGAAGAAGATGAGTTCGCACGACTTCATCGCGAACAGGGCCGCCTTGGCACATGAGACACCACCTGATGATGCGCCAGTAAAGTCGTCTTCGCGCCGAGATTGACGTGGCGGAATCCACGAAGACGACGCGTTGAAGAAAGCACCCCGACAAAGACTCGTGGCATTCCTCGACGGGTGCGCAGTGCTGCTTCGCCCAGACTCAAGGCCCCGCTCGTCTTCGTGCCTTTCACTCAGTCTGGCTAATGCGTGTGGCAAGAAGTCTGGGGGCAAGAAGCCGTGCATCATGGCACTGTCGTGGACGCACAAGAGCGGATCGTCACTGTGCTCGAGCTGTGTGAAGAAATGGAGACCTCCGTGCTCAGCGTCTCGGTCGTTCATCGTGATTGAGCCGCTCAAACTGAACGCCACGGAAAAACTGGGCGGACGGTTCAGCTGGGATGGGTACAGTTTACAGAGCTGGCCCTCTCGCACGATCATAAGTCCGTTGACGGGTTGTCCCTCGGTACAAATGACGCGCTCGCCGACAACTTTATGATTCCTCGCGCGTGTGCAAAGCTCCAACAACTCGTCGTTTGGAATTCTGTGGAAGAGTGGCACGGTACTGAAGAAACGCGCCATTTGTGAACTCTATAGATCAAGTAGCAGACAATTCCGTCAGCGGACACTCACTGTTCCGTCAGCGGACACTCACTGGCAACAGCCAAGCAAGCCACCCACATTGGCGAGGCGGTGGATTCGTTCCACTTCTTGGAAGTCGCCCCAGGACACCGCAAAGAAGTCGCACGGCTCGCTCACGACTACCGAGTACAGGCTGATGCAACGAGAAAGACAGCAAGAACGTTCAGCAAGACCACGAATCGACACGAGAACACGGCGCCAACATCAACAACGCACCGCTCCTCAAGCGAGAATCGCCCTTGGCGACCGCACACGGCTCCTGTCGAGAGGTGCGTCAGTAGTACCTGATGCTGCTCGCCGGTGCCGCCACCAGCACTCCAAGCTTTTAACTCAACAGTCGACCAGAGGGCATCCGTCTTCTTGTTACCACCGGTGGGGTCAACATTCCCATAAGCTTGCAATGATTCCCACGAGACAATGGCATCGACACCGGGCACACAATCCGCTTTGTTCCGTTCCACCGCCTCTTTCTCGGTCTCTTGGTTGCCGTTGAAAGAGACCGCCACGCGTGGTGCAAACCTTTTGTACACGGAGACGCGCCCGCGCGCGATGAAGAATATCATGCGGCCACCGCTCGTTCCTTCTTGCATGAGCACCGTACCACTCGGCAGGTTCGTACCTGCGACGACGCGTGTGGCCAGCTGCTTCCTCGCTTCTGGATCGAGCGCCTCGCAACAAGGGAACCGGCGCCCGAGCTCGTCGCCCATGAAGCACAAGTCGTCTTGGGTGCGTTTGTCGAAAGGTTTCGCAGCGATGGCCAATGCTTGAGTATGATGGAGCAAGTCGACGGACGTCATGGTCTGACCAAGTGGCGTGCACAGCGAAGCAAAGTGAGTCGCCGAGTATATTGGCTCGGCGCTGTATTTGCTGTCGACCACATCGGCCGCATGGGAGATTGGGAATGGAGCGGGCACTGACGTCTTTCGTTCCTTGACAGTGAGACATCGTTTCCTGTGCTCGGCGTGGACACGCGCATAATCCTTGGCCGCCTTCTCGAATTCCCCACGCTTGCGAAATGCCGCGCCGCGCTGTCTGTAAAATACCATGCTCTGGCACCGGTCCGACCCGTTCTTCTGGATCGCGGTCGTGTAAGTAGCGATCGCGTCTTCCACAAGATCCATCTTCATCAGAAGATTGCCCATGTTGTAGTGCACGAAGGGGTTATCAGGTTCCATCGGCATCACGCGCACGTACGTTCGTTGTGCGTCTTCGAGTCGGCCCGTCTTCTCGTACGCGATGGCCAGTTGGAAGAGTGCAGCGTGGTCGTTCGGCACAAAGGCAAGCAACTTCTCTAAGTGGTCAATCGTGCGCTGCTGGTCGCCCTTGGCTCGTGCCTGGAACGCGCGGCCGCGATGGAACTCGGAGAGACTGATGGCGTTGACGACACCGCGGTCACGGAACGGCTTGTGCGCTGCGAGTAGATCCGGCGGGTGAACCTCGACACTTTTACCGGCTAGCGGTCCCGTGTACACTTCTTGCTCAGTCTCGTGGCGCGCGGCCTCGTGGAGCACGCGCGGGTCGACCAGCACAAGATTTTGCTTGGCCGGTGGAGCGTTCACGGATGACTGGCGTCGCGGTCCTCGGCAGGTGGCTGGCCGCTTTGGGACTAGCCGCGTCAGGGATACGGCGGAAGAAGACGTCGTTCTTTCGAATCGCGCAGTCGCTGGACGCGTGCGAAGGTGGGAAAACGTGGGACGCGCCAAGGTCACTGGCGCATCTTTCGTCGGTGTCTTGGCGAGAAAGTGCCATTGCGAGGACGAGCTCACCGTGAGCCGCCGCTGCGACGATCTCGGTCGCGCAGTCAAAGGTCTCGGTTTGGATTGGTGTGCTCGTGGTGACAACACGCCGACCACGTCGTCTCGTCCAGTTGCCGTGGCAAACGAGATGCACGCGGGTCGCGTTGTACGCGCGCTGCTCGGCGGCCGGCATCGGCTGACTGGCGTCGAGACGTGAGCATCCTCCATGAGTGATCCAAACAATGAGATGGAAGAGACAAGCGTCCTGTGCTTAGCCCAAGGCGGACCCGCTTTGTTATTAATACGCCGGCCCCAGAAATGGCCCAGACAATACTTTACACTTCCGCTGCAAGAGCGTCGACCAACTGAACGCAGCACCGGTTTTCCAGTGTCAGCTTTCTCGCTCGTCGCTGCTCCGCTCGCTCGCTTCTACTTCACCCCGCTTAGTAGTGGGTGATCTACGCCAAGGCAAAAGAAATCCGTCAGTCCAGTCCCTCCCTCCGAAAACCACCCACGACTGCACCAAGAGCCATACCTCAAAGTCGTACATCTTGCTCGAGACGTGGTCGACGTGCTGCACGGCCGCCAAGATGTGGAGCAGCGCGTGCTGCAGCGCCATCTCGGTCGCGCGCGTCGCCGCCTCGTACTGCGCCGGCGACGGTGGCGTCGGCGCGACCCGCACGGGCACGATCCACTTCTCAAAGTAGATTTTCTCTTCGTTCGACATGAGTCCGAACAGCGCCTTCTCGATCTTACGTTCAAAGAACGCCACGACCAGGCACCCGGCGCTGCCCACGGACGCTGCTTGTGGTGGCAGCCGCTGGCTGCTGCCAAAGCTGTTGCGGGACACGCCGTAGCCGCCACTGACAGCGCCGCTGCCACCAGCTCCGTATGCGCCGTCCAGGTCGTCGTGTGCAGAGGCGGAGATGCTCTCTTCAAAGGTCTTGACGGCGTGTTCGACCTTGCGGCTCACGTCGCCGACGGCGCAGAGCGAGTACGAGATGTTGGGGAACGCGTGGCACGTGGCCTCCGAGGGCCGCACGGGGCCGGGCGCGCGCGTGAAGAGCACCGTGTGGAGCAGACACGTGGCGGCGTCCCCCAGGTCGCTGTCCACGACCGGGATCTCGTCCAGCACATGCTCCTTCCACGGACCCGAGCTCGTCATGTTCCCGCTTCTTGACTGCTTCGACATGGAGAGAACAAGGTCGATGCCTACCGGTATTGTACCGGTATATCGGTATCGAACCGGTTGCTGGTGAAAATGGTGTGGCGGAGTGGTGTGGCAGAGGATTCACTGACAACCCACAACGGTGACACAAAAGTTCGCACCAGTCGGTCTCAGGCACAAAGTCCGAAAGCTCCTCTCGACGAAGCCGAGCAGAACCACCATGGCATTGAACGCGACGCCACAGGCGCCCGATGACGCTGATACCGAAACCGAGCTGGCTGCGGGCGTAGACGCGGCGACGCTAGCCGCACGCGCGGAATCCGCGTCGGAATCGGCCGCGAATCGGCCGCAAGCGAGTGGCGAATCTCGTGCGGAACAGGAGACGACCGAGACATCCACGTCCCTGCCAGGCGGCGGCGCTGGCAGCCAAGAGGAAGAGAAGCCCGAGCAGGCTGGCGAGCGGCTCGCGTCGCATCTGGATATGCTGGCTGAGACTGTGCGTGCGATCGTGACGCGCGTGATGCAACCGTCGGGTGACGCGGACGATTCAGCCATTACCACCACGACAGTGGCTCCTGCTACGGTGCCAGCGGCTACGACAGCGGCGAGCGGTCGCTCCGAGTATTCGCTCGAAGTGCGCGAGCAGTGTGTGAGGCGACACGCAGCCGGCGCGAGCTACAAGACGATCGGGATCGAGATGGGCATGCCCACGACCACTGTGCAGACGATCGTCAAACGTGCCAAGCAGCAGGGCGGCGTGGTCACGGCAGCGCAGCGCGCCGGCAGGCCGCGCGTCACGGATGACGCTGTCGAGCAGACAATCCGCGAGATCGTCACTCGGCAGCCGCAGCTCAGCGCGCGTGAAGTGTTGGACCAAGTGATGCTCTCCCATGAGGGCATTGCCGTGTCGTTCGAGACCATCCGACGGCGCGTGCGGAGTTGCCGCAGGGAACTCAATGGCGACGCCACGGGGACCACGACGCCAGCGTCAGCGCCCGCTGCTCCAGCACCGCTGACGTTTCAGCAGCAGCTTCGCGCTGGACTCCAGCAGCAGCAGGCACAGCTGAGCGAGATGGACGATCCAGACACCATGGATATGGACGACGATATGAACTCGGACAAAAACGATACGGACTATCATCACGATGTTGGTGACTTGGACAGTGCCGCCAGCGACACGGAGCCCGAGACCTCCACTGGCACAGCGGTCTCGACGACCGACACGAGCAAACCAGCGTCTGCTGCAGGCACAGCCCAGAAAAAGACGCGGCGCAAGCGCGGCAGCGAGTACTCGCCGGAATTCCGCGAGCTGTGCGTGGCCAAGCATGAGCGCGACGGCAAATCGTACCAGGCAATCGCGACGGAATTGGATATCCCACCCGATTCCGTGCGGGCGATTGTGCGCAAGGCTAAACGCACGGGTTCTGTCGTGACGGCGCCGCGCAGTGGCCGCCCGCGCAAGACGACGGACCTGATTGATCGCGTCATCTTGCAGTCAGTCAAGAACAGCCAGCGCAGCACAGCCAAGCAAATTCAGGACGATTTGTGGTCGATCTACCAGGTCAAAGTGAGTTGTGAGACGATTCGAAGGCGCGTGCGCGACCACACCAAGCAACGGCTCCAGGTCGCCGACGCCACGGCCGTGCCGAGTACGGTTCAGGATGTAGCCCAGGCACTTCAGCCTTCTGCCGCCCCCTCTAGCTCAGCTTCAGCCTCCTTTCCAGCAGTCGTGACTGCGCCAACAAGGGTTGATGCTGAAGAACGAACCAGCGCCGAGTCTTCGAGTGGCTCACCCGCAGCAACGACCCCGCCATCCATTATAGAAGCGATCAGTTCTAACCCACCGAAGCTACCGGCGACGACCACACGGTCCCTGAAGCGGAAGCGAACCGAGTACCCTGTCGACGTGCGTGAAAAGTGTGTGTCACTCCATGGTCAAGGCCTGGGCTTCCGCAAGATTGGGGAGCAGCTCAACATGCCCCACACGACTGTGCGTGCGATCGTTGAGAAAGTACAACGCACCGGCTCAATGCTGCCAGCACCTCGAAGCGGACGCCCGCGCAAGACGGACGAGATCTTGGACAAGGTGATTTTACAGACTGTCAAGGCGAATGCCAAGTGCTCGGCTCGGATGATCCAGCAAGAGCTCGAGACGGCGTTTGACGTCAAAGTGAGTTGCGAGACGATCCGCCGTCGCGTTAAAGACTATATGCGGCAAAAGCACTTGTTTGCCGAGGCGTCGTCACCGCTGGCGATGGTGGTGTCGGAAGAAGAAGGAGACGAGGACGAGGAAGCAACGGTTGGAGACCGCGTGGCACTAGCGAATCCAAGACGAAGAGCTCCAGCGCAAGTACCAGTCCCGCTTGTGCACATTCAGATGCAAGATGCAGCGACTTCGATGCAAATTGCCGAGCAGCTCGAGATTCAGCGTCGCCAACAGCAGCAGCAAGAGCGAGAACAGGAGCAGCAGCGACGACTGCAGGAACAGCAACAGGCTCAGCAGCAAGAGCAAGAGCAGCGCGAGTCGATGCTGCTCATGGCCGAAATCACGCAGCCGTTCCACAACAACGTGGTGCATCCGCAGGACGTTATGGTCGCGTCCGCTGGAGATGTACGGTCGGTGCCACCGTCGCTGATGGAGATGATGACAGCGGCCGCTGCGGCCGCAGCAGCCGTATCCAACCACCATCAGCATCAGCATCAGCTTCAGCACCATCAGCTTCAGCAAGTCCAGCAGCACCAACAGCAAATGCAGCAGCAGCATCTCGCATACCAGGCAGCACCACCGCATCAGCTGCCGCTCATGCCCATGCCGTACGGATTTGGCTTTGCACACCAGCTCCACGGCCAGCCCCATGCGCAGGCGATGCAGGCGATGCTGGACGAGGCGCTTGCGGCGACACAGCCGATCGAGCCAGCGCCACATAACCCCCACTCTCACCACCAGCACCACCTCCATCCATTGCAGCCTCAGCCTCAGGCGCCGCAGCCAACGCCGCCGCACCAGCCGTCGGCGATGAGCGAGTTTGTGCTGTAGACAACTCCCTTCAAGACTAATACTGTTCTACACGGAGGCCCTTTGCTCTGTCTCTCTCTGACGCGATGGCAGGTGGGCGACACGCCATCGATTAATGTCATGTTGAAGTCCCGCGTGGTCGGCGGAAAATGGAATGGTGAAGAAGGGAGAGGGAAAGGAAAGGAGGAGGAGCTCAGCGCGTGACTAAACCACCGCACAGATAATCCGAGCATGATGATGGACGCCGCATACACTGTACAGCAGAATGTGGGGAATCAATCATCTGCGGGCGCGAAATCACTCGCGCTGCCGATGGCGATTCAGCGGCTGGGAAGCTTGCGCAAAATGGGTGGTCGCACGGGAGATTGCTGCCTTGTCATCTACCGGAACGGTAGCAAAAGCTCCAGGTTCAAGGTTGCAAAAGTCGGCCAGCTACATTTGCACTGTCTCTGAAAGATAGCTCTAATTTATCAGTCTTCAAAGTATATTCATATTCAGAATAGTGTGGACAATATACAGTATCGTGCAGAGCTCACTCATCTTTCAGCAGCATTGCTTTTGAGAAGAGATACGAACTGAGCTGAAAAATATCAGAGGAAGACTGTCTTTATTTCAAAGATTTCAATTGGTTTGAACGAAATCATATTTCTTGATTTGGGTCAGCCGGCATGGCACAAAATGATGACGATAAACTTTACACGGCCAAAAAGGTTCACACGGACTCGACGCATGGTGAACAAAAAAAAAAGAAGATGAAGATTCACCGCCGGTGCATTTTTATGCTGTGTTTGATGCCAAGCCAACGGCAGCGGATCGACGATTTGCACGGTGTTCATTCCACTGAAGTCCAAGCATCTCTCACTACAGTAACGCATTCGGATACATTTAACCACTCAGGGATATCAGTTTTAACAGAGAATATGAGAGGTTTGTAAGACCAAACATGATCAATTATATGAGGATCCATATTTTTTCACGGTGTCTTGAGAGGGACTCATCATGGAAGCACAACTGCTCCGAAACGCTGATATTGGGGACGAAACCGAGTTTGAGACCTGAACAGACATGCCACTACTCCGGCTAAGAGAGTGCGCAGGAGGCGCAAGCACTTCCAGAGATGCGGACTAAGCTTACTCTGTATTCGAACTCGAAGAGTCTCCCAGCATCAAGCATTGCTGCACTGCAATGCAAAACCATTCTTGGGAATCTCCAATCCCGAAAACCAACTGTCCATTCTATGCGCGGCCACCTGACGCCCATCAGCGCGTGGTTTCTTCACCTGATCAGAAAAAGAAATTTTCAGCCACCAGTTTGGCTCCAATTGCTGGCTGAAAACCCGCTGCGCAATGTCCGCGGCGGCACAAACTGAAATTAGGTACGTATTGGACGAAGTGTCTATCGCTTCGTCCGCTCGAGTTGGTCCCATTTAACTAATTTCAGTTTGTGCCATTCATGGCGTTGATGTTGCCAATCGTGCATGTCGTCTGAAGGTGGAACGAAAGCCTTCTCTTTCGTCCTCTAAGAGGACCAACGCGAGAGACTTCCTTCCCCCACCCAAAGCAGAAAAACAGTGGCTCAAACCAGGACCTTTTCGCCGGCCAAAAGGAATCTGCCGTCCGTCTGCCCGTGCGTTGCGCCGCTCGCTCGCTCTCTCTCTCTCAGTCTCGAACAGAAGCTGCCCCGTGCGCTTGGCTGTTTGTTTGTCCCGAAGAAGGAAGAAAGGCGTGCCGATCTCCCCCCCTCTTGTCGGTCCCTCTCTCCTCCACAACCAAACACGATCAGACTCGGAGTGTCAAGCGCATTTCGCTCCCAACGTTGGAAGAAAACCAACGCCCACACAAGTGCTTTCGACCGAGGTGCGTTGGTGTTTGCGTGCCATGCGCGGGCCGTGCGTGGGGGGTGGCCGAGTCTCCGGACCGGACGGGACTTTTCCGGATGGAATCCGGAATGACGGAATCCCAGCCGCGCTGTCGCATTCGTTCCCCTCCCATCACATGTCGTGCCGTCGCCGCCTCGTGCATGGGCGTCCCCATCTCAATTCGTTCCCATCGTTTGTACTCACCCAACGTCTGTGCTGGAATATGCGATATGTGCAGCCTCCAACGCCTCGTCGCGTCGTCCAGTCTCCCTCTTCCCCCGTCCGGCATTTCCTGATCAGGATTGCATCCAGACTGCTCCAGAGTCGTCCAGAGTTGTCCAGAGATATACACTAAAGCACCATGCACGCCGTGTCCGAGTCGCGCATGTACCGGTCGGCGCCGTCGCGCCGCAAGTCGGTGGGCTCGGCGTCCATGCTGGGCAGCAGCCTGGGCGCGCCGCCGTCGTCCATGCCGTCCTTCTCACGCGACCCGTCGTCCACGGGCTCCGAGTCGTCGTCCAGCTCGACCATCCGCGGCTCGCTCGCGCGCAACGGGCAGGGCCAGGGCGCGTCCATCACCATGCCCAACCTCATCGACCTCAAGACGATCACGGCCGAGGAGATCGAGTGGGAAGGGTACCTCTACAAGCAGCGCAAGATCGTCAAGAACTGGACGCCGCGCTACATTACGCTGCAGAACCGCACCGTGACCGTCTACAAGTCCAAGACCCACGCGATCGCGAAAGAGCCCAACCGCGGCAAGTGGGTCGTGCACCAGATCCTCAACACGCTGCCGTCCACGGGCTTTGGCGGCTCCAAGCTGCAGCCGGACGTCATGGGCTTCAGCTTCTTGGCGACCAACGGCAACTTGGTCCACTTTATCGCGTCCTCGGTCATCCAAAAGGCCGCGTGGCTCCACGCGCTGCGCCAGTCGCTCCAGCGCGCCAACGCCGAGACGGCGTCCTTGCTGCCGACGCCCGCGGCCACTGTGCGGGCGTCGCTGTCGCGAGGGAACTCGAGTACGGACGTGAGTGCCGAGGACGGGCCGTCGCTCTCGCGGTCGCTGTCGTTCAGCGTGGCCAACCCCAACGTCAAGGACACGACGTTCGAGACGACCGTGACCAAGGCGCTGGCCGACAAGTTCTTGACTGACGTCTTCGAGACGCTGCGCGAGCGCTCGACGGAGGCCGTGGCCGACAAGCTCCCGACGCTGCTGCACCAGCTCGCCAAGGACGTGGAGCTCTGGTTCGATCTCGAGACGGCCGAGTCGGCGCAGCCGTCCTGTGTCTTCAAGGGCGTGTACCACGGCCGCGAGGGCTTTGTGCAGTTCCTCTCGCTCTACATGAGCAAGTACGTGCTCGCGCCCGAGCCCGACGGCGACGTGGTCCACCGCGCCGAAGACGACGACCACCACGGCTACGCGTGCATGCACCACCTCATCAACACGGTCTCGGGCTCCAAGACGCTCGGCAAGTTCGCGCTGCAGCTGAGCTTCTCGCCGGCCAAGCGCGTGTCGCGCGCCGTGCTCTCGTTCCGCCAGCGCTCGTCGTCCTCGTCCAGCTCCAAGGTCGTGCGCAAGAGCGTGCAGGCCAATCCGATCGCCATGTCGGAGCACGCGGCGTGCTTTTACCAGGCCTTTCTCACCAAGCGCTCGCTCGCCATGTCGTTCTCGGACTTTGACGTCGTGGGCGTGCTGGGCCAGGGCGGCTTTGGCACGGTCGTGCTCGTCAAGCGCCACTTGAGTTCGGACGAGTACTTCGCCATCAAGATTATCGACAAGCACTCGGGCGCCGAGTCGGCCCTGAAAGAACGCCGCATTCTCAGCGGCGTGCGCCACCCGTTTCTCGCGTGTCTGCGCTTTGCCTTCCAGACGCAGACCAAACTGTACTTGGGGCTCGACTATTACAAGGGCGGCAACCTCTACCTCCACATGCACACGGCCAAGATGGACCCGACCGTGTCCATCAGTTCGGGCCGCCGCTTTGACGTTGAGCGCGCGCGCTTCTACGCGGCTGAACTCGCGATCGCCATCTCGTACTTGCACTCGCACGGCATCATCTACCGCGACCTCAAGCCCGACAACATTATGCTCGATCGCTTTGGCCACATTCGCCTCGTGGACTTTGGCATCTCGAAGCAGCTGCGGTCGGACGAGTCGGGCAATGGCCTGTACGAGCCCACGGGCACGCTCGCTGGCTCGCCGGCGTACATTGCGCCCGAGCAACTGCTCACGCAGAAGCCGCAGTACGGCATGGCGGCCGACTGGTGGAGCTACGGCGTCTTGCTGTACGAGATGCTCACGGGCGCGACGCCGTTCCACGACAATAACGTGTCGCTCATGTACAAGAAGATCCAGACGGCCGAGATCAATTACGACAAGGTGCGGCCGGCGCTCGACGACGACGCGGTCGACTTGCTCAAGAAGCTGCTCGTGCGCGATCCGGCGGAACGCATTGGCTCTCAGGAGCTCATGAGCCACCCGTTCTTTGCGACCATTGACTGGGCGCGGCTCGAGATCAAGGACGTGGACGTGCCGTTCATTCCGCCCACGGACGAGCTCATGGCCAATGTCCACGACCATTTCCGGAATATGAAGGTGGAAGAGTCGATTGGCGAAATGGACGTCAAGACGGGCAAAAAAGGGACGACGCTGAACCTCAAGGACGAGTCGCACTTTGACGAGTTTAGCTTTGCGTACGACACGACGCGTGCGACGTTTGACGGGCTCTCTATGGCCGACGACGGCTGGCTCATGCGGCAGCTGGCTGAGGGCGCGGCGCTGCGGGGCCGGCTTGCGAGCGGTAGCGCCGGCGACGACGAAGAGCCCGGCGTGCCGGACGACCAGACGAGCGAGGAGGACGGCATCAAGGCCATGAACACGACGGGAACCAACAGCGGCTCGCCCGGCAGCGGCAGCGATGGCGAGGTGAACGGCACGAAGCAGCACCTGTAAGCGTCAGTCGGCCTGGATGTAGGAACCGAAGAAGCACGACACTACACGCCACCGTCGTCAGCCTCCTATCAAGTCCATCCATCACAATCGACAGAAGACCCCATCAATCAACCAGGAAGCAGATCCATCAATCAGAGAACGCGGTAGTAGGCTGCTGTATATATCGATTATCGATTGTATTTTCTCGACTGCCTCGTGGTGTTTCCTGTCAGGGCTGCCGCCGCTGGCGCTCGACCAGGTTGACGACCGTGAGTCCCGTCGTGTGCTGCAGTGGAGGCGTCGCGTCGTCTTTCATGGCGATGCGCAGGAACGTGAGGATGAGCTGGTGCGCTGGCTGCACGCTCGCGAGCGCGAGCGACGCCATCTCACAGAGCTGCAGCGGGTTCATCTTGCGCGCGTCCTGCCGTAACAAGTCGGCGCCGCCCGTCGTGAGCAGCCGCACGATCTGCAGGTGACCGTAGAACGCCGCATAGTGGAGCGGCGTGAGTCCTTCGAGCGCGTCGGCCACGTCCAGAGACGCGCCGTTGCGAAGCAGCACGGCCACGGTCTCGTCGGCGCCTGTGCGGGACGCCACGTGCAGTGCCGTCCGGCCCTGGGCGTCGGTCTCGTCCACGTGCTGGCCATTGTCGAGACACCACTGCAGCGTCGCGAGGTCGCCATCGCTCGCGGCCTGGAAGAAGAGAGCACGGCGACCGGCGACCGTGATCTCGCTCATCGTCTTGCCGGCCGTGACGGCGATCTTGTGGAGATTGCTGCGTGCCTGGAGGTACCGGTGCGCGGCCTGCGCGTTGTCCGTGTCGAGTGACAGCTGCTGGCAGCACGCGAGCGCCACGAGCAAGAGGCCGCTGCACACGTAGAGCACGGGCGGCAGCCCCGCGAGAACGAAGAGCGCGATCTTGGTCTTTGGGTGGGCCGCCCACGACGTGGCGAGTGCGCAGAGTAGGAAGAGCAGACACGGCAGCACGACGCACGCGAGCGAGAGGCACCGACTGCGCAGGCAGCAGAGCAGCCCGTCCAGGCAGTTCGTCTGCGCGTCGCGGTCGAGCGCGTGGTGTTCGTGGAAGACGGCATTCTCCAGATCGTCCTCGTCGTCGTCCGCGACGGTCCGCGACCGCGGCTTCACGTGGGAAGGGACCGGGGGCGAGGCGGCCCCCATGGCAGCAGTGGCAATCAGTAGACATTTGACAGGAGAGAGACGCCTAGAATAGACAGACAGACCGCCATGCTCCTTAAGGGTAATTAAAGGCGACCTTCTCTATCTCTCTGTCTAGGCCAGCGTCTGGGCTTCGTCGGCGACCTTGGTGACCGTCATGTTGACGAGGTCCCAGACGAACTCTTGCTGCTGCCACTTTGGGTTGCCGCGGTACGACACGGCGCGCTTGGCGTGCAGATCAAACACGACGGTCGTGAGCGTCCAGCCGCTGCGCTCGCCCTTTTCGTGGGACGCCGCGTCGTGGAACACGGGCCAAAGGCGGTCGTGCTGGTCCCCGAGGATTGCGAGCGCGTCGCTCACGCTCGTGGCGCGCGGCAGTTCACGGAACCGCCGGAGTCGGTGGAGACTGCTCTCGTACGGCGGCTGCGCGATCGCGAGTAGCTGGTACTGGTTGGCGTGGTAGAACGTGGTCACGTCGCTGGCGTTGAGCGGCGCGAGCAGCTCTTGGCTCGCCATGCGGTTCCACGCCGCGACTTCGATGTTCCAGATGCGCGCGGTCGTAATGTCCATGAGCTGGTAGTTGTGGCCCGAGGCCTGGCGGGGCCGCGCGATGCGGCGGAACGCGTCGGCCATGTCGCTCGCGCCCAGCAGGTCCCGCGAGAGGAAGCCGCGGCCCAGCGCGCCCGTCTCGGTCTCGGCCGGCTGCACGACTACAGACAATAGAAGGTCAGTGACAGAGGAGAGGCGTAGTAGTACTTACGGGAACGCACAGTTGAGCGTGAAGGCGACGCCGCGGGCGTTGTAGCCGAACGCGCCCGACGGGAGATCGCCGAGGTACGTGAAGGCCATGAACGTGGGGCGGTCGCCGATCGTGGCCGTGACGATGGCCGCGTGGTTGACGTCCGAGACGTCGGCGTCTTCGTTGTGCGCGACCACGCGGAGCTGCTCGGGGCCGCCGACGAGCACAATGTCGGAGCAGCGCAGCGTCTTGTGCCGGGCCGCGTGTGAGCCCAGCGCGACGTCGGCCGGCACGGCGTCGTCGAACTCCTCCGAGAGGTTCATGACAAAGACCGTCTCGAACGGCAGGCCGCTGCCCTCGGCCAGACCGCGCAGCTCCTCCATATAATCCTACAGAGACGAACACGGGGGGTCAGCTCTCGTCCTGTTGGCTCCCCCTTGCTGGACGAGGACGACGTACGGGGAAGATCTTGTCGTGGGTCGCGAGGAACCGCGCGTACGCGTCGCGGCCCTGGGACGTCGTCTGCACGAACGGCAGCAGCCGCGTCTGCAGCTTGGCGTTGGCGCGCGCGCGCGCGTGGATCTTGTCGCGGAACCGCTCGCCCAGCGCGCGCCCAAACGCGGCGTGCGACGTGCCCGTGAAGGCAAACGTCTCGAGCTCAGAGGCGCGCGCCACGAGCGCGAGAAAGGCGGCGCCCAGGAGATACAGCAGCAGCAGAGAAGGAGAACGCGGCGCCATGGTGTTGCGGGGACTACAGAGGAATGAATGGGGGAGGGAGGTGATCTTCCGTCCGCCTGTTGAACAAAAAACGAAGACATGGCTCACCAGATCATTGCTGACCGAGATGAAAGGGGATGGGAAAGGCAACTAAGTACGCATGTAGCCACTATGTTAGTCCCACTGCGAACTTAGCAAACCCTGTCTCGGAATGGATATATCGAATTTCGCATTCAGGTATTCTAGAATGTCCAATATCTGTCCACCCATTGGCTAAAAGTCTCTAATTCCTCGTTTTTCGGGTGGTTGGATCCTAAAATATCGAATCGCCCCATACCAAGAACCCCACACAATCGCATACTCGTTGGGCAGCTGAGAATGGTCAACCGCCGGGCTGAGCCAGTCGCCGATCAGCCGACGCCAACGTTGGCGCGCCAACAAACCAACAACAAGAAGCGCCAACGCCAACAGCCCAACGCGTCGGCCAACACGAACGGAATCCAACGACCGCCCCAACGCCAACGCAAGCGGCGCGGCTCCGGATCCAGAAAGCCCGAAGTGATCGTCCTTAGTGACGAGAGTGAGCCAGAGTCCGAGCCAGCAGCCGCGTCGTCCCGTCCAGCAGAGCCGACGGCGTCCAGAGGCTCGAGCATGAACCAGTTCGAGTCGCGCGACTACTTCACCGTGCTCGGGCTCTCGCGCTCGGCCACGGACGCGGACGTCAAGAAGGCCTACCGCAAGCTCGCGGTGCAGTGGCATCCCGACAAGAACCGCGAGAACCCCAAGGCTGAAGAGTATTTCAAGCGCATCGCCGAGGCCTACGAAGTGCTCAGTGATCCCGAGAAGCGGCGCCAGTATGAACGCTCGAGCACGCAAGGCGGCGGAGAAGACGACACCTTCTCTGGATTCGCCTTCCACAGCGGCGGCTTTTCGTCCCGCCATGCGCGCGATATCTTCGAGGCGTTCTTCGGCGGTGGACACGATCCATTCGACACGCCGTTCTTCCGAGACGCCGGACGAGATCCGTTCGATACGCCGTTCTTCCGTGGCGCAGGATTGTCTGGGCGGTCTGGACGGCGGCAGCCCGCGATGGATCCGTTCGACGACTTCGATGACGCCTTTGGCTTTGGCTTTGGCTTTCCGTCCGTGGGCAGAGGCGGCAGTCCGTTTCGCCACTCGAGTCGGGGCATGAACGGCTCCGTGATCGCTGGGAACATCCGCAGCTTCTCTTCACAAACCGTGAGCTCGTCCACGTCCACGGACCGCCACGGGCGCGTCGTGACCACGACGACCACGACGACCATGACCCCCGACGGCCGCGCCGAGGCGGTGACGGAGACGTTCCGCGTCGGCACGCTCCTGTCGTCGTCGTCGTCAAACAGTCGCCTTGCCGGCGCGGGCCGCATGCAGCTCGACCACCGCGGTGCCCACCGGCTATCGTGATGGCTTCAGTTGATGTCTCTGTACAGCTTAATTCAATTCAATCCGATCCAATTTGTTTTATTTTGCAATTATCATTTTCGGGTCCTTGGATTTGCATGCGTTCTGTGATCTCCGGGAAAAAGATTTCTCGAATTTTGTTTTATTTTGCGCTATAATGTCAAATACCTGCAAACGATTGGCCAATAGGCTGTGATTCCTCTTTTTTGGGACGGTAGTTCTCAAAATATCGGATCCGACCAGGCCCACAATCCCATTCTTGAGAACGGAGACCAGCCACCGCCAGGCCGCGCCCAGCACAAGCGGCCAGCGCTAGTGCGACAGCCGCCGGCCTGCCAGCACGACCGCCAACTCCAGCGCACCAACAAACCAACGACAAGAAGCGCCAACGCCCACCGTCCAATGTGTTGGACAACAGCACGAGCAGCGGCGAAAGCCAACACCCGCCACACAGCCAACAAAAGCACCACCGCACGCGTGGATCCGGATCTAGAAAGTCTGAAGTCATCGTCATCAGTGGAGAGGACGAGCCAGCAGCACCTGCGGTGCCTGGTCGACCACCAGCGTCGTCCCGTCCAGCAGAGCCGACGGCATCCGGAGGAGCTAGTCCTCGCGGTGTTCGTCCGGACACCACGCGAGCGGAACTGGCTCAGCTCGAGTCGCGCGACTACTTCACCGTGCTCGGGCTCTCACGCGCAGCGACGGATGCGGACGTCAAAAAGGCCTACCGCAAGCTCGCTGTCCAGTGGCATCCCGACAAGAACCACAAGAACCCCAGGGCCGAAGAGTATTTCAAGCGCATCGCCGTGGCCTACGAAGTGCTCAGCGATCCAGAGAAGCGGCGTCAGTACAAACGCTCGAGCACGCAAGGCGGCGGCGGAGACGCCTTCTCTGGCGTTGCTTTCCACAGCGCGGGCTTCTCGTCTCGCCACGCACGCGGTATTTTTGAGTCATTTTTCGGCGCTGCACATGATCCATTCGACACCCCGTTCTTCCGAAAGGACGGACCAGATCCTTTCGACACGCCGTTCTTCCGTGGCGCAGGAGTCTCTGGACTGGCTGGACGGCGCCAGCCCGCGACGGATCCGTTCGACGACTTCGACAATGCCTTTCGCGTTCAGTTTACTGTTCCTCCCGTGGGCAGCGGCGATCGTGGACGAGCTCGCAGCAGGACGTTTCGCCACAAGATTCGCGGCGCAAACGGTTCGGTGACCAGTGTGGTGATGGCCTCGGGCAACATCGCCAACTTTTCAGCACAAACCATGAGGTCGTCGTCGTCCACAGACCGCCATGGTCGTGTCGTGACCACCAAGACCAAGACCACGGTGACCATGACCCCAGACGGCGAGGCCGAGACGGTGACCGAGACGTTCCGCGACGGGGAGCGCGTGTCGTCCACCACCAGTGTCTCTGTGTAGTTGTCCTCTACCTGCACGTCATTGGCGAACGGTCGACTCGCCGGCGCTGGCCGCATGCAGCTCGACCTCCGCCGTTTATAGTGATCCATCCAATTATAATTGTACTAACCCAATTATTACTCTGAGATTTTTCCTCTTCTCTTTCTTACGACGCCGGTGCCTGGAGCTTTTCGGCCACGGCCTTTTGCAGGCGCTCCGTGACCGCTGGGAGGAACGATCTGTTAAACGTGCGTTGGATCAGCGCCGAGAAGTTGCCCGCGAGGTTGGCGTGGTTGAGAAAGTGCACTTTGCACGTGGTCTCCGAGACGCTTTCGACGCGGACGGCAAACGTGCACACGGCACGCACGGTGCTCCAGGGCTGCTGCTTCTGCGCTTCGTTGGGCCCCCACTCGCTCGCGCCAGGCGCGGCCGCGTGGAGAATCGACTTCTGGATGAAGTACCGCGCGTTGGCCTCAATGATGTTGAGCGCGATGAACTCGCGCTGGGCCATGAGCGGCACGCTCGCATAGTTCCGAATCGCTTCGAGTCGCGAGCCTTTGTTGGGGGCCGTGTCCGGCCGCCACGCGGCCACGTCGAACGTCTCGAGCAGCAGGCCGCGATCGCTCGGGTCCGTGTACGGATCAATCAGCCGCGTGCCTTGAGGCGACACGAGCAGGTCAAAGACGAGCTGCGCGGGGCCGTCGATCGTCGCGGTGGCGCGCTCCAGATCGACGCCCGCGCCGGCAAACGCGCCCCGCAACGGGATCGTCTCGTTGCGCACGCTCGGCGATTCGCTGAGCACGCGCCAGCCGGACGCCGTGGACGCCCAGAGGCGATCGGCCTCGGCGAGCGCGCGGTCGGCGACTTGGGCGGCGTTGGCCGCATCCACGAGCTCCTCGCCCGCGAGCTCTTCGGTCTCGTGGGTCTTGTCGATCGCCGTCATGAAGGTCTCCGTTATTGTAGCTCTTTGTGCTAGTGCGCTACCCGTGGGCTGGGGAGAGAATGAAGAGAGAAGGCCATCGAGGCTCACCGCTTGCAGTGTTCAGCACGCCAAGGGTCGTGTCCCTCCTTGCATTTCCGCAGAGAGAGAATACTGAATGCCGCGGGCATCCTCCCGCTCGCTCGTGCAGCCCCGTTTGTTGAACGAGTCGATTCGATTGGTTGATGACGGCGGTCGTTTCTGTCATGCTGGCCACGTCAGCCCCATCTCCCAACGCACAGCACAGCACCAAGATTCTCTCTTCCTAGCAAATGCATAAAGCGAATGGTTTAGAAAGGTACTTGACTATCAAATGCGCATTCGTTTTAGATCAGACACGATTCAAGTATCATCTTGGGAAGGGTTTAGTATTATGGCTTGCAAGGGTAAGTGGGTAGCCTCCTCCTGTACATACTGTACTGTGCTGACGTGCCTGGAGATCTTCCTCAACGAGTTCCACCAGCGTGGTGGTGGGACTGTGGTAGGGGCACTCAAACGAACTTGCCGTTCGGGTGGCCGTTTAAATGGTGGGTCTCTTGGTGTCGCCTGGCGGTGATCTGCACTCCACCATCTTGGGCTTCTCGAGACTAGCGACAACCCTCCTAGTGGCACGATTTCGTCGACGCCAACGCCTATGACATTAATACTACTTTGTACACACACCCAAGACCGATCCTGCGTTTCTGATCGCGCGAGTCCGCGGTGCTCAACTGCATCAACTGCGTATAGTACTGCCGTATACTATGTTCCCGCGGTGGAGGATGCATTCCCGTGGGCGGTTTGAGCTCAACCCGCCTTTGCCAAGAATGGAGGTATGCGCAGAGCGTACACTGCCAACACCATATACTACGGTTACGACTTGTTGGCGCCTGAAGGCTGATGGCATAAGTGGTCGAACTTGGCGACCCTTCTGTCTATGGACGCGCTACTGTACTCGCTTGCCGCGTCTCCCAGCTACTGATCCCGGCCCGTTGATGCATCGTTCGACGACTACACCAAGCTGCTGTAGTCAGTAACGGTTCGAGCATGTCGGCCCATCTGCACTAGAGCTGCCCGCTGGACGAATCGTCCGAGGGAAGAACTGCTGAACCTCCAGCTTCAGCTTCAGGGAACCAAAAACACGCACGTCGTGTCGCAGTCGGATCGACTGAAAGCTACGCGCCGTACACGGGGGCTAGTGTACTGGGCTGGGCCAGGCCCTGGCAGAGTCTGGTGCAATCGAGCGTTGCGACTCGCAGACAAGAACGAGGCACGGACAAGAGTTAATTGGTTTCACTGAGTGAGTACTGTAGCCAACTGGCATACACTGTATGGGCTACGTTCGACTCGGCAGTCGAGTCGTCGCACACCGAGCCGCAACGAATGATCACACAGCGTAGTACTATACAGAACTGGTGAGTCACTCCTGGTGACCAAAGCATCGGCGGCCCCCTCCCTGTCGTAATATGTACACTGCACAAACGGGCCGTGGTGTAATGTACAATCGGACTTCTCGAACTTCAATTTGAAAGGCACACTGTACTGTGATAACACAAGGATGTCTCAAGAGACGGTCTCTGGTGCGCGCTTCTCGACAGCTCCATGCCTCTTGATCGAAACTGTCAACGCGAGATGCGGCGCCGTCTATGGTACAGCGAACTGCGAGTTGCTCGTGTACAGCACACAATCCCACTTCCCTGTCATCCACAATCGTACAGTACTGTACGACCCTGTTGAGACTCGCAACTTGAGAGGCACCGCCAAAGAAAGCGGATCTTTGAGAGGCGAAGCAATGATGGGTAACGTTATAACGGTCCTGGCCGTGAACCCACGCACTGTGGTACTACTACTACTAACCTCAGTACATAGTAAGGGTGCTTAGTATAAAGTAGAGTGTGTACATACTGAAACTTGAAGTCATAAGATAATACATCATGTTTGCAACATGACGCACCCATTTGCATAATATCATAGCCTTCCACATATAATATAACAGAATTTCCAAAATAACACGCACTTAATATTTCTAAACCTCCTTTAACACGAAACCCTCATAATACAATATTCTATCCACTTGTGTTGGCCACATCATGATAACGCCTGGATCGCGCCGTGCTGTCCACTTGCGATCCAATCCCAGGACGGGGACGCTTGTCGAATCGCGTGAGCCAGACCCGCTTACGTAAGAGTCCTCATACAGCACTGGTGGATCATCCTGCTGGAGGAAGTACACTACTGTATTCATGCCGAGACCATGCCGGGATTTTCGTATTGTAAACAAACGGATACTACTGGAAACCCAGCAGTCATTCTTTGCGTCCTACTGTACGCATGTACTGTGCATAGCGCCTCAGCATTGCTGACAGCAACCCACCACTCGCGTCTCACTGCTGACGTCGCTCGTCGCATCACCCTCAATAGGGAGGGTTTGGTGCTGATAAAACACTCTACGAACAGATGAACCAGCCATCAGTGGCCAGACTGACAGTGTGTCACTGTGCGTACTCTTTGCTCTCGGACAGTGAGGACGCGGACTCACCCAGCATCAGCCGATCAATCCAGGAGACGTGGAGATTCTCTCAGCTCTGATCGTTGGCGCTCTGACCGCAGCGGTTGAGTACCCCACTGCCCGCAGAGACCACACGCAAATCACACTCTTCCGACGTTGCCCATTCTTCAATCTTCTTCCCTCTGCCCAAGTCGGACCTTCAACTACCAGCCCCCTGCTTCCCCCATGTTCGGCTCCAAGTTTTTCCAGGTGCTCGCGCTCGCTGCTGCCGTGATCTCGCCGATCTCGGCCGTTGAGACGCAGCAGTCTCAGTCGGTGACGCCATACCCGCTCATTGGCGAGTGGCCGATCAACGAGTTCACGGCGACGGCGTTTGCCGATGCCTTTGTCGCCGAGGCCTTCGCGATCTGGGACTCGACTGGCTGGCGCGTCATCTCCAACACGGACGGCGTCCTGAACGAGGCCAAGCCCGTGAGCGGCGTGTTCGCCGCGTCCGGTGTCGACCTCACGCGCGCGCAGGCCATCGTCGACGTGGAGGCGCAAAAGCTCTTTGATCTGCTGATCACACCCAAGGGCTACCAGCTCATCGACCCGGCTAGCAACCCCGAGGACTTTTCCAAGCCGCCGCTCGCTCGCTACTCGACGCAGAACTGGCGCGGCATTGGCAACGCAGACAAGAAGTACCTCAAGATCGACCAGGCACGCGTCGAGCTGCCGGGAATTACCAAGCGCCAGTTCCTTGTGTACAACCAAGTGGACCAGCTCACGCGGATCTTCGTGTCCAAGTCGATCCAACACGAATCGATCCCTGGCTGCAGCAAGTATGGCGGCGCGTGCTACAACGCGTCGGCCGTGCCGATCCGTGTGCTCAACACGTTTGCTGTGGAGGTGCAGCCGCTCGCGACCAACGCGTCGCAATCATTCGTGCGCCTCATCAACTACGCCGACCTCGTCGGACCCGAAGTGCCGAAGGAGATGATGAACGCCATCAACGCGCCGTTCCTTGCCGACATGATCAACCGCATGCGCGTCGCTTTCCCTTAATCAAATTGATAAATAACAGTGGATCGAGATGGAACTAGAATGAAAGCGTGGATGCTTCTTATAAAATACGATGAGCCAAGTACCGAGATGGAGTTGGAATCGCTGTCGCTAACTAGTACGACGAAAGTTCTACCACGGATCGTCGGACAGCGTCAGGAAGAGGGCAAAATGCGCGGCCTGAATCGTCGGGACGGCACTTGATCGCACGAACCGAACACGAAAGAAAAGCCACGTGAATGGAGATCTGGCGCGTGTCGTTGCGTTGCCTTCGGCCCAACGTATGCAGGAGACCTGTGAGTCCACCCAATGCCCAAGCCTCTGACTCGCATGGATCTTTTATGTACAAGACGACAGCGGTCATCACACTTGGCTTCGGTGGCGTCTCAGACTCGCAGACGCCGCGTCTGCGAGGCTTTTCAGAGTCTCAGTGGACCGGACGAGTGCTCGACCGGCTTGATCCGTGGGCGTTCGGAGCCCGAACATCGGAAAATCCCGACTCGTGGAATCACTTGTTCCACATAGTGACGAAGTCGATCAGAGGGGAATCCAGGTGCCTAAGACACCAGAGAATAAAGCTCACCACCACCTTTTATTCCAACGACTTGGACTTCAGTCTTGTGGGACTGCGTCCCTCTTTCAGACTTCTCGCAGCTGAAAGCAACATTCTCCACAGGAGCACTGTGTACCAGACGCAGGGGCCATGTGTTCATGGCCGGCGATGAATGAACTGCCCATGGGGCGCTATAACCTCTGCAATTCAATGTGATCCATTCACGATTTTACCCACTATATTAGTTTCAGGTGCGCATAACCTCCTATAATACATATCCGTATCACATATATCACACCCGGGACGGCACGTGCCATACGTCACAGGCACGTACTGAACTGTGGGCTCGGCAGTCGAGGTAGGTGGCCAGCCCCCGAGGGAGTTCTTGGCGCATCTAATTCGTTCCTGGTCTCTAGACTATTACGGACGCACGCCATGCGACTTGGTGTGCTCAAGGGTTTCGCTCTCGGCTCGGCGCTTGCGTCAGCACACGCCCATGTCACGGCGGCTGCGCTGTGCGAGATCACGGGCGAGCCAGCACCCGATGTGCCCACGCTGATGGCGTCGAAGCGCGAGCCGACTGTGGTCGCGTGGATTGTGAGGCCGGACTGTTCCTACGAAATCGTCCGCGAAGGCGATAACCCAGACGCTGCTCGAGTGGACGTCAAGAACCGACACGTCGAGCGCGTGGCGAGCATCCCATCCAAGACGACGATATTGTGAGTGCAATAGTGTGGTCTTTGGATCTAATGCGGGCTGACCCGGATCCTTGTCGCCTTTTTAGCTTGAGCAATGGCGGACTCTCTCGCGGCGGCGACTTCACGGCGTCGGCCCAGATCTTTTTCCTGTGGGTGCTACCAAATGAATAACTATCGTAGACGGATGTATTCTCTGACGTTGCGTCGCACTTGTCATGGCAACGCCTCCAGGTATTTGGAGTCGGTTTCGTCTGTGAAGGGTTTTGTGTTCCCGGACACGGTCGGCTCCATGTGCGTGCACTGCACTCGCTCTGGTTGAAACACTCTTTTGTTCATGCATTGTGTGTGGGATCAGCATCTTTAAGAATGGATCTGTCGAGCACCTCGCGGACGTGAAGTTTCCGACGAATCTGGAGATGCTGTAAGGACAGCATTTTGCTCTGTGCTGTCACGTACTGCTCCCTTGTGTCTAATGCGTTGATCTCCTCGACAGTTATATCGAAGGCACCACGCTCAAGTCGCTGAGGAATGTCTCGCTACCAGACTCTATCCAGTCATTGTACGTCTTCGCACGCATTGCTGACCCGCCGCCATGATACGCGCTAACGTCAACCGTCGTCGCCCAACCCACAGGAGCTTGTTGGACAACCAGCTCACCGAGATCGACTTTAAACTGCCTGCAAACCTCACGGCGCTGTGCGTTTCTCGTGCATTGTTCGGTCTCTGACAGAATAGCGGATGGTGGGCTGACGCTTGGTTTACTTATTCTGTGTATAGGGGACTTTCCGGAAACCCAATCACAAAGATTGAGCGGGTGAAGCTCCCGGAAACTCTCACGCAACTGTATGCACGCTGCGCTTCCTACGCGTGGAAGCTACTGGGCTGACCGATTTTGGCGTGTGCTGAAAAGGTATTGCACGGACTGCAACATCACGTCTCTTCGAGGGGTCAACTTGCCGCCCTCAATGTTTTCCCTGTACGTTCACGAGCCATGCCTCAGAGGGTAAAAGGTTTTCTCTTATCTGGGTTGTTGATCAGGTCACTGGGCTCAAAGCCAATCACGACGCTTGAGATTCGAATATCCGATCTCCCGACACTGCAGAAACTCCGCAACTACAACTTTAAAGCACCGCTCGCGCAGTCGCAATGCACGGACGCGACCGCGGAACTCGTGTCCCTCGATCAGGGGAGTGTGTGCGTGATCAGTGGTGCGTTCACTACAATAGTATATCGCGACACGGCCGATAAGAGAGGCTGACTGACAGCATGGTATGTGGCGTTAGATGATCAATTCACGAAGCTGTACGAGATTGGTCTGCCGCCGTCCCCAAGTGCAACGCCGTCTCCCACACTCACGCCACAAGCCGGCTCGGATTCCATGCCCAGCGTGCCTGAGACTACAGTGCCGCCACCGCCATTGACGCCATCTCCGCCATTGCCATTATCGCCCGAAAACCCAGCAGGAGGAGCGTCTACGCCAGATAGTCCAGCCGCTGTTCCCACCGCTAGTGGCACGGCCGATACGACTGCCGTCAGCTCACCCACCGGCAGAGTACCGCGACCTAACACCACCGGGACGTCACCACGACAACAAGGGACTGGGACTACCGGTATTACCACTCGACCTCTTCGAGCCGGCAGCTCGAGCGTCAATCAGACCGTTTCTCCGGTGCAGGCGGCGACGAATCCTCCAACAACGACGAGTCCTCCAACAACGCTTCGGAAGAATGGGTCTTCGCGTGCGAGTGTGTTGCCCGGTGCGAGAGAAGCAGATGAAGACCCAGGCAGCCCCGACACGAGCAAAAACGCAGAGACCATTGCAGCACAGGCCAGCTCGTCGTCGTCTCAACTGCTTGCTATCATTCTCACAGTCGTTGGCACGACATTTGTCTTGCTGTTGTTGGCAGTGGGATACCGAAAGACGAGAGCATCGATGACCAAGCAAGGCTCGGAGGCAACGTCTCCAACAGCCGACTACAACAGCCTCAACACGCCAATGGCATCCAGTATCAAGGGCGGCGAGCCTAGCGAACCCCAGCCTAGCTCCAATGAGTACCTGGCAAACGACATCCGCAACGACAAGCTGCTCGCCCACTTCCGCATCGAAGGTAGTGCGATTGAGATGGGTGCTCCCATCGCGCGTGGTGGCTTTGGTATCATCTACACGGGCGTGGTCCATGGAGAGCGCGTCGCTATCAAGCAAATGCTTCCCGACACGTGGCGAGATGAAGCGACAGTCGCCAGCTTCATGGACGAGATCCGCATGTGCGTGAGTCTGAACCACCCGAAGATTGTGCGTTGTATCGGAATCAGCTGGACGAGTCTCCGTGACCTGTCAGTTGTGACCGAGTACATGGATGGCGGGGATCTCCATTCCGTACTGCAGACGCACTCTGGGGAGCCAACTGGACGGGAGTGGTCCGAGCCGTGGACTGACGCCAATCTCAAGAGCAAGACGTCGATCGCTTCTGATGTCGCAGAGGCGGTCATGTACTTGCACTCGTTCAACACGCCGATCATCCACCGAGACTTGAAGGCACAGAACGTGCTGCTGGACTCTGCGGGGAATGCCAAGCTGAGTGACTTTGGAATCAGCAGGGAGGTGGCGATGGACGAGACGATGACGCGCGAGATCGGGACCATGGCGTGGATCGCACCCGAGGTGCTGCGCGGCGAGCGGTACAGCGAGAAGGCGGACATCTACTCACTGGGTGTGCTGCTGGTCGAGATGGATCGGTGTCGCCACCCGTACGCACATGAGGAAGTGATGGCTAAAACTGCGACCGAGTCGAACGCTAGTGGTGCTCGTGGGTTGGAAAATGAGACCAGCCAGGCGATCGTGAAGAATACGAAGATCGCCATTCTCGTGAGCACAGGGATGCTGCGTCCGACGCCGTCGTCGTCGTGTCCCGAACGAGTCAAGCATGTGATGACGCGTTGTCTGGCGTTTGACGTGGCGGAGCGACCGACGGCCCAAGAGGTCGTTGCTGTGTTTGGATCCATGCAACAACTGTAACCTCTTTAAATCACTATAAGATCCGTTTGGAGATGGCGGACGTCAAAACGAGTTTTCTCACCATAACACCGAGGTAAAAGAGTCACTCTTGAAGTGTGACCCGAATGAGATCTCTTCAACTGAGACCTTCCT
This sequence comes from Pythium aristosporum, assembly GCA_023337755.1. Lineage (NCBI taxonomy): Eukaryota > Oomycota > Peronosporomycetes > Pythiales > Pythiaceae > Pythium > Pythium aristosporum. The sequence continues at coordinate 19,675 of JAADXL010000054.1, read as the reverse complement.
GTAACATCGTTCTAAAAAGAAACGTGCCCCCATGGCACTTCAATGCTGTAGTGCGCCTTTGGATCGCATTCGCTTCCTTGTGATATGAATCGAGTATTTCAACGCCAGCAGGCCGAATTCTATATTCAGTGTGCGTGCAGCACCGGATTACCCAAGGCTGGGTGCAGCCACTGTCTCGTCTATGGCTGTATCACTGGTCTAGTCACTGGATATATCATTGCTGGATTTACTGGACAACGCGACTGTTCTGAACTCAGGTTCAGCGGAGTCCCTTGGATCAGCCAAGGACTTGGCTGATGAATTGACTGTGATATGTTGCCCCTTCGCTGCCACTCCCAGTCAACTCACGTGACACACACACACACACGAGATACATTATGACGGAGGTTCCACTGGCACCTCACTGGAACTTCCAGTGCCTCCAGCAATCAATATATGATGGGATGGAGCCATCAAGTCCTAAGGAAAACGCTGCGAGAGGTGTTTCGAAAGCTAATACATTCGCTCGATACTCTCTCTTTCAGTCCCGCGGACTTCGGTCGGCCGTCGGTTAAGTAGACCAGCACTATCGAATTCACTAGCTGATCCTATGATGCGGGACATCGTCATGTGGGCCATTGTCGCGGTCGCGACTGGGTCGCACGTCGCCGTGCAGGCTGCCTCGGTGTGCGCGGTCTCAGGTCTGCCAGCGCCGGCTGTGGGCACGCTCCTAGCGTCCGCGCGGTCCCCAGCATCCGAGGCTGTGGTGGTCTGGCCGGACTGCTCGTCCGACAAGATCACGACGACCCGGGGCCAAACGTTGTCAGTATCGGAGCGCTCTATCCAGCGCGTCGCCAGTCTCCCATCACTCACCACTCAAATGTCAGTGCTGTCCCTAGGCGTGCCGTGGTAATGAGGAGTTTACCGGCTTTTGATTGTGTTACTCTAGTATGCTGAAGGCGGAGCTCTCTGAGGGCGGCGACTTCACGGCCGCACGCGAGCTGCAGACACTGTGCGTGCATCCCCCTTCCGGCCTGGAGACGCCTGCTGTGTTATACCTGGTTACTCATGAGTTGGTATGGGTGTCAGGTCCATCGAGTCGGCGACCGCATCTGCCAAGGACTTTGCGTTCCCAGGTTTGCTGAAATCGCTGTACGTGCAACGCTGATCCAGTGACTTGAACGAGCTGAAGCACTGACTGTCAATGGGTCTTTCTTGATGCAGGGCGTTCAAAAACACCGAGATGTCAGATCTCGAGCTATTGAAGATCCCGAGCGGCGTGGCTTCAGTGTAGGTTTGGTGTCTCCCCTGAGCACCCCTGTCAGCTGAGAATCTCACCCGATGATCTCGTCAACCAGAACACTCCGAGACAACCACTCGCTCAAGTCACTAAAGAAGCTCCTTCTGCCGTCCTCCGTCTCCACATTGTACGAGACGCCTGACCGGGAAATCCTTGGTATAGTATTCTGACATTCCTCATGTTCTGTCTCCAGGGATCTCAGCAACAACGCCCTAAGTACAATCGACTTTGCGCTACCAGAGAAGCTGCAATCTATGTACGTGAGAACGCGGTTGACCAAGCACTAGGGATCTCGTTTGTGGGTCTGACGTTGGTATTGATTGTCCGTAGTGACGTCAGCGGAAACCCGATTACAACAATTTACGGCACGCGGCTTCCCGACTCTCTTGTCCATTTGTAAGAGTCTGCCATTTGCCTTCGATAACCCCTCTTCATTACTGACGCTCTTTTCGTACCCAGTATTTGCGATCAATGCGAGATCCGATCATTACGCGGTCTGAAACTCCCACGACAGCTTAGCATATTGTGCGTACCTACACAACGCCTTCACGGAAAAGGAAATGGAATCGCTCACTCCCCATGCTTTCTATTTTGCAGGAAACTCGGCATTCATGAAGTCACAACGTTTGAGGTCCGCGAGTCGGACGTTGCGGTGCTCCAGCTTCTTGCGTCATCAGGGACCTTATCGCCATCGATCCGTCAGTCAACATGCTCCGACGCCATGGCCCGAGCGATCGCTATCAAGCAAGGCACTGTCTGCGTAATTAGCGGTGCGTTACTGCGGAGTTGTATGGGGAGGGAAGCGTTTCCGCAGCACTGATGAAAGTGATGCCATCGTAGACGCGCGATTCGAGGAGCTTTACAACGGAGGACCTTCGGACTTGTCGTCCTCCAACACTCCTAGTGCTGGCGGCCCGCCCGGCACAGTTGACAAAGTCCCCAGGCCATTCACTCGGGCTCCCTCCACAACAGACTCTGCCTCGTCGTCGTACTTTTCCATCGAAGAAATCGCCGCCACAACTGCTGTGTCGGCCCAGCCGCCCGCCGCGAGTGAACCAGCGCCCAATGCGAGTCAGTATGGTCGATCCATGGCTGGCGAGACCCAAGGCAAGCCGACAGTAGAGAGTGGGGTTTCAGAGACGCACAGCATACCGTCGACGAGTTCCAACCTGAGAGACGGCGACGGGCCAAATCCTTCTCCACTGAAAGGGCAGGCCAGCGAGAAGAAGACGACAACGGCCAGCGCGACCTCTGACGTCTCTTCCAACTCGTTCGTCATTGTTCTGGCCGCCGTGGGAACGGTGCTGCTGCTCGCGATGGGTGTCGTCGGGTACCGCGTCCGTGTTGGTGCCAGGCGCAAGCACGATGCAGCAGCCTACGAGAACCTAGAGTCGCCACTGCCACTCGACTACGCTATGATCGAGCCGCGTGATCCGACCCCGGCTGCAGAAGAAGACCCTGACAAGTATCTCGAGCACGACATTCGCATTGACCCCACACTCCGAGCGTATCGCCTCAACGCCACAGCCATCCAACTGGGCGATGCTGTTACGCAGGGCGGTGCGTACGTGCTTTATCGAGGCGTCTTTCGAGGTCAGACCGTGGCTGTGAAGCAAATGGTCCAAGATACGTGGCGCGACGAGGCAAACGTCGCGCGCTTCATGGACGAGATCCGCATCTGTCTGAGTCTGCACCATCCACAGCTTGTGCGGTGCCTCGGCATGAGCTGGACCAGCGTTCGGGACCTTTCTGTGGTTACAGAGTACATGGCCGGCGGCGATCTACGTGGGTTTCTTGAAAGCCAAAGCGGCGAACCGACCGGACGCGAGTGGTCCGAGTCCTGGTCGGTCTCGCGGATCAAGAGCAAGACGTCGATTGCGACTGACGTGGCGCAGGCGCTAGCGCATTTACACACGCGCGAGATGCCGGTTCTGCATCGCGATCTCAGGGCTAAGCTCGTGCTGCTAGATTTGCCGGGCAACGCCAAGTTGAGCGGCTTCGGCATTGGGCGTTCGGGAATCGTGGACGAGGCGGCGTCCCGCGAGGCCGGCGCCGTCGCGTGGATCGCACCCGAGGTCTTGCGAGGCGAGCGGTTCACTGCGAAGGCCGATATCTATTCCTTCGGTGTGCTGCTCGTCGAGCTCGACCGGTGTCGCCACCCGTACGCCCACGAACCAGTACTGGCGTCCCATGAAAAGAATGCGAGAACGACGACCATGATGCGGAACACGCGCATTGCGATCATGGTGAGCACGGGTAAGTTGCGACCGTCGCCGTCGCCGTCGTGTCCGGATAGAGTCAAGCAGGTGATACTGCGCTGCCTGGCGTTGGACGCCGCCGATCGACCAACGGCGATGGAAGTGGCGGATACACTGAACGCGATTGGCCGAGAGAATGGTGCGAAGTGAGGTGCGACCGTCGAAGGTCATTCATAAATTACCATAAAAGTCGAAGCATAGTGATGCCCGGATTGCGGGACCAATGTGACCCCTGTATGATACCGAGTGGATATCACCATGATCCCTGTACTGTGCTTGGTCTCCACCGATTCGCTACCTAACTCGCACTATGCTCAGGGCCCTTCTGATACTCGCGAGCGCCTGGATTGGTGATTTGCGAACATCAATATCCTGTGCTCTGATAGACTGTACCAAACTGCTAGACTCGGCGAGGAATGCCAAGCTTAGCGACTTTGGGATCAGACGCGAGATTTGGACGATGGCATAGATCGCACCAGAGGTGCTGCGCGGTGAGCGGTGCAGCGAGAAGGCCGGTATGTACTCAGTGGGTGTGCTACTGGTCGAGGTCGCCACGTACACACATGGGGGAACCAAACGCTGGTGGTGCTTGTGGACTGGAAAATGAGACCAGCCAGGCCATCGTGAAGAACACCATGCTCTTAACCAAAGGGATGGTAATGTCGCCGTGTTAACCCTTCTAGCACGTGATGACGGGTTCTCCACGTGACGGAGCGACCAACAGCGAAGAGATGCTCACCCAGTTGCTGTGAGACGGGAGAGTCACTCAGATCGATTTATAAAGCATCTGAGACTGCAGCAAAAGGAGATGAAGCACGACCAGGGCAAACAAACATCGCAGGATTCTTGTCTTGGGGTTGGCGCGAGCCGTCACGTGCTCAGCGGGGCTTGCATAGTCTCAGATCCCAACTCCACGTGGGTTCGGCAACGAAAGAGTATAGTAGTCGCGCTGTGTCGTTCCACACCGTTTCACACGCAAGCAGGTGGCCATATCACAGGGTCATGGATCGAGAAATCAACTGGACGCAAACAAAAAATGCACAGTACTGAAGTAAACGAGTCCTGCGGATATGATATACGTTATACCAGTACATTAGCGTCATACGATGTCCTTTTTGTAACTACACTGCATTTAGTACCTGGGATATGATAATTGTAATATCGTAATAAAGTAAATTATATCCGTCCAACACATGGCACCGACCGGGGAGGCTTCACGAATATGCAAAGCGTCAGAGCCAAACAACAGGAAGCAGCTCCTTCCATTACAAGTCCAGTGCAAAATGCGGCTCGTGACGGGCGTTCTGCTGATTGCGTCGCTGGGCGCGGCCTCTGCCGCAATATGCGACGTCACCGGCCTGGAGGCGCCCGACGTCGTCACAATGACCTCGACCAAGGGCTTCCCGGCGCCAAACGTTGTGATCCTCCGACCCGACTGCACGTACGACGCGGTGGAGCAGGCGAACCGGGGAGCCATGTACTACATCAAGTCGACGACCGTCGAGCGCATTGCGAGTGTCCCGAAAACTGCCGCGACATTGTGAGCGTGCTTCCTCTTTCACGACAGGGCTGTGTGGGTGGAGTGCTCACGTATGCGTGCCTGCGCACTGATTGCGTTGTATCAATAGCTCGATATCGTCGCCGCTGTCGCGCGGCGCCGACTTCTCCACGGCGGTGGCACCGCTACGGGAATTGTACGTGCATTGTGCGGCAAATTCACAATGGACACGAAGCTCAGGCACCTAAATTACGTTCACAGGTCCATCTCATCGGTATCTAGCTCAGCCTCAGCAGCGGCCTTTGTCCTCCCCTCACCTGTCACGACACTGTGCGTATCTAAAGTCTGCGTAGGCTCGAGACAATGTGGCGTGTGTGGCTCATGCACGATATCTCAACAGGCAGTTCTCCGATACCGGCATGTCCGATTTCGAGCTCCTGAAAGTCCCAAACGGCGTGCAAACTCTGTACGTGGGATCGAGCGGCGTCTTCAGTGCAGCAAGTATTAATGCTCACTTGCTCACTAATGAACCGTGTGTCTGTATCCTTGGTGCAGAACCATTAACGGGAACAAGCAGCTCAAGTCGCTGGCGAAAATCAAGCTGCCGTCGTCGATCACAAAGCTGTAGGTATTAGGAGGCGTTGCCCCAGATGAATTGTCGTCCTGCTGACCAGTTTCGGCTCTCTTATTATAACTGCTGCTTGTAGGGACCTCTCCAACAATCAGCTCACGGCAATTGACTTTGCGTTACCTTCGTCGCTGGGAGCGCTGTACGTGGGTTCTATTGAGCGGAACGCGGATCTGGTGGGCACATGCTAACAGTGTCTTGGTGTGGGTGACTATGCCAGCGACTTGACGGGAAATCCAATCACATCGTTGGATCGCGTTGTGCTGCCCAACTCGCTCCAGTATTTGTGCGTGCGCCATGCGTCGTGGAGGATGCGGAGTTAGCTCATTCAGCCCATTTCTTTCTGTCATTGTTCGTGGTGATCGCTAGGCACTGTGCGGTGTGTCAAATCACCTCCTTGCGAGGCGTGAAACTTCCAAGCTCTCTATATGTTCTGTACGACGGCGTCCAGTCAGCTGCAACTCTGTTCAATCAGCCTCTTAATGACTCTCGTGTTTCAAATGTGTGGATTCATAGGGACGTGGGCTATTCTTTCACGAGTTTCGAGATTCGCAAGTCCGACGTTGCGGTTCTCCGTCAGCTCACGGGAAAGATCGGCACGTTCGATGCAACTATCGATCAACCAACGTGTGCTGACAAGACTGCCGAAGTGATCACCGTGAATCAAGGCAACGTGTGCGTGATCAGCGGTGCGTACCGATATCCCGACGGTGTGTTTAGCCTGGGTGATAGTTACATCAATCTTCTGTCTATTGCAGATGAACGTTTCAATGAAGTCTACGCTGGTGGACCACCGACCTCTCCGAGTGGCGCTGCAGGAAGTGCTCCGTCGCCTGCATCTCCGTCCTCTCCGAATACACCTGGCGCAAACAATAGCCCCGCACCGAAGCCCGGGAGTGGCAGACTAAATGCAACCGGCGTGTCGGGAGGGCCATCGAATCCGATTGGTTCATCGTCACGAAGAGGTAGCAGCGGTGGAAGTGGAGCCGGCGTCGACGGAGGTACTAATGGAACTGGAGGTGGCGAAGGTGGAGGAGGTGCCGATGGTCTCGGTGGTCGTACTGGTGGTCGTGGGTCACTGCCTTCAGAAGGTGGCGGCTCGCTCAAATCTGAGAATGGAGGTTCTTCGAGCGGTGAGGGCAGCGGTGCATCTGGAAGAACTTCCCAAAGACCTGGAAGGACAAGTACGCCCAAAGTGAATGCCGGTAGTAAGGCTGGCGCAATAGGCGCCAACAGCTCTTCCTCGAAGTCGTCCAACACGACTACCATCGTCGCCGCGATCGCAGGAGCCGCCCTCCTCTTGGCGATGGGCGCCGTTGGATACCGTGCCGTGTTCTCCTCCAAGGACAAATCAAACCAAGACGCGACCGCCACGTACACGAGTTTGGAGACGCCCCAAACTACACCCTCTGGGGGCTACCACGCGTCGAAAGACTTCTCCAACGAGTACCTCGACAACGATATTCGCAATGACAAGGCGCTCAGTCTTTACCGTATTGACTCGAGCGCGATCCAACTTGGCGACCCAATCGCTCGCGGCGGCTTTGGCGTTATATACCGCGGTGTCTTTGACGGGCAGCGCGTTGCCATCAAGCAGATGCTGCCGTCGACTTGCCGGGACGAGGCCCGAGTCCGGGGCTTCATGGATGAGATCCGTCTGTGCGTAAGTCTCGACCATCCAAAGATTGTGCGGTGCGTCGGGATCAGTTGGACGAGCCTGCGCGACTTGTCGGTGGTGATCGAGTTCATGGATGGAGGAGACCTGCACTCGGTCCTTCACTCTCAACACGGCGACCCGACGGGGAGCGAGTGGTCCGAGCCCTGGACAGCCTCGAATCTCTCGAGCAAGGCGGCGATCGCGTCGGATATCGCAGAAGCGGTCGTGTATTTGCACTCGTTCAACGCACCAATCATCCACCGCGACTTAAAGGCGAAGAACGTACTGCTGGATTCTAAGGGGAACGCCAAGCTCAGCGACTTTGGAGTCAGTCGAGAGGTGCCAATGGACGAGACCATGACTCGTGAGGTGGGCACTGTCGCGTGGATAGCACCTGAAGTCTTGCGCGGCGAGCGGTACAGCGAGAAGGCAGACATCTATTCTCTGGGCGTGTTGCTCGTGGAACTGGATCGGTGTCGTCATCCCTACTCCCACGAAGACGTCTTGGCGGCTGCGGACGAAATGGATTCGCGTGGTCGCAGTCGAGCACGAGCAGGCGCAGCGAGCCAGGCCATGCTCAAGAACACAAGGATAGCAATCCTGGTGAGCACGGGCAAGCTGCGGCCGACGGTCTCGCCCTCGTGTCCAGACGGCGTGAGGCGCTTGGTGGATCGCTGCCTCCTGCCGGTCCCAACCGACCGCCCCAATGCGATGGAAATCCACCACGGACTTCGCCAGTTCCGGCGAGGGCTGACGTAACATGGCTGCATTAGTGGTGCGTATGAGAAGCGTTAACATTAGTGTCGTCTTCATTGGTCGTGTCGTGGAAATGAGACCGTTGATCAACCCATGCTTGTCAAGTGCAATTAGCATGGGCTAGTTTCAACCGCCAAGAGCTCACCTGGGAGACGCAGACAATGGAGGCGCTGATCTGGCGCAGCGCGGCCTCTCCGCTCGCTTCCTTGCCCTGCACAAGCGCCAGCGTCGCCTCCTCCTCCTCTCTCCTGCGTGTTAGCATTCAGGACCGCCGCGCGGATGCCGGTCTTCTCTTGCTCGCGTGGTCCTGCTCTTCCTCCTCCTCCTCGTGCAAGTCTCAGTCCCACTCGCGATGGTTCGACGAGTCGATCGTAGCGTTCGTGGACCACGCGCGCGACGCTAGCGCACTGCTGGGCCGTGGCCCCCACGAGCCGCCGTTCGAAAACGAGAACGACGCGCAGCTTCAGCTCTTCGTGTCGCCGCGACTCGGGCGCTTTGTCGCCGCTCGCAACGCGATCCCGATCGGCACGTGCGCCATGCGAGCGACGGCCTTTGCCGTCGTCGTGGCCGACCGCGCGGCCGCAAAGTACTGCCACTGGTGCTTCACGCAGCTCACCAAGAAGGCGTTTCGCTGCGGCACCTGCGAGTTCGCTCTCTATTGCTCGCGCGACTGTCTCGAGGCCGACGCCGTGCTCCACGACGTGCAGTGTGCGACGCTGCGTCAGCTTCGGGACGTCGCCACGCTTTCGCCAGCGATCGACAAGGAGACGCTGCGGCTCACGCTTGCCGTCATCGTGATGGAAGCCTTTGTCGGAAACCCACTCGCGCTCCGAAAGCTGTACGTGCCGACGAGTACGCCTCGCCACGCCGCGCAGGATCTGGCGCTGGACCAGGCCGTCAAGTTCCTCAGAAGAAATATCAAGAAGACATCCACGCCGGCGCTAGGGGCCGTCACGCGCGCCCACATTCGGGAGACGGTGTTGCGGATCCAGAGCAACGCGCATCCTCTCTATCTCAACGGCTCGTCGGGCGTGTGCGGCGTCGGCATTTTTCCTGAGGCCTCCATGACGCTCAACCACTCGTGCTCGCCCAACGTCGTGCCCAGCTTTGAGCCTAAGACGCGATCGCTGCGGTTCCACGCCGTGCGGGACATCCGCCCCATGGAGCTGATTGAGTATTCCTACTTGAGCGACTTGGCCGTTAGCCGTGCGCGGCGGCAGGAGACGCTCCGCGACGGCTTCGGGTTTGACTGCGAGTGCCCACGCTGCTGCCGTGATGGTGAGGCCACCAGTGGAGTGCTGGAGATCAGCGGGTCCAGTGGAGAAGAGCAAGAGATTCTCACACAACTAATCACGCTGAGTGCGGAGAAGGACCCGCTAGCCGTGGGCGGAAAGCTCCGACTTCTGGAAACGCGCCACTCGGCGCTGCTGCAGTCCCGCCCAGACGTGTTGTTCTCGATCAAGATGCTGGAGCTGCGCAGTGCGACTCAGACAAGCGACTGGGGGCGCGTACTCGCCGTGGCCGAGACGCTGCTGCACCTGTGGGACTCGCAGAGTCTCCCGAAGTGGTACTCCACAACCGAGACGCTCCACCAGCAGATCGCCGTCGCGGCCATGCGACTCGGGGATGCGTCGCGTGCCCGGGAAGCCATGGATACCGTCCATGAGATCCAGCGAGTTTGTGGGTTCATGTTGTCCAGTACTACAGTACTCCCCCATTGATGCAGTGCTGAGGAATGTAACATTGAGTCATAATACGATCACGACTACCTCCACTCCGACATATCGAATTTAAACTGCATTTGCCCGCTGCTTTCTTCGCAGGCTCCTTCATCTCTTCTCTTCCCCCTCTTCCTTGTGGTCTTCTCCTCCGTCTATGGTACGCGTTTCCCTCCACCTCGTTGTGGAGGTTCTACATTGGATCATCTCTTTGGTTTGTTTCTTCCGTCTCGCCGCATCATAGTAGTTTATTCACAATGATGTCTTCTCACGGATGGCCGCCGGCCGTCACGAGATGGGCCACGCTCTCACCTTCGATCTTGACTTTCTCCGCTGCCGACGCAGACAGTGCTGCTGGCCTCAGCGAGCTCTCCGTCGGCGAGTCCGTCACTTGTCGTCCAGTCTCGAGCGTGAGATCAGCCACGTCCTCGACATTCACGACCTCGATGTCGTCGTCGAGCTCATCCGGATCCTGCTTCGACACATTCGACGAGCTCAGCGACGACACGGCCGAGTACTGAAAGTCGGTCGCCTCGTGGGGCCGCAGCAAACTGATATCAAAGTGCGACTCGTGGCTCGACAGCAAGCGGTCAATCACTTCCTCACTCCCAGGCTCGTTGGCAGCACCGCGAAGCGCCGGGTCAGCCACGGCGTCGCCAGCTTCGCTGTCGGCAAGGTCTTCTTCGAGCTCAAACATGCGCGCGTGTTGTTCTTCAGCCGAGGGGCTCTCGACCTCCGGCTCGATGTCCACGTCCATGGCGTCCAAGTGGTTGTACTCGAAGTCGTTGAACAAATCTTCCGAGCTGCTCTTGACCGACGCCGGCGTGTCCACAGGCACTTCGAGCGTATTGATATACGTGTCGAAAATGTCAGCGACCGAGTACTCCTTGGCGTGCGACTTCATGAGCTCGGCTTGGCCTTCAAAAGTCACTTCCTTGCGCGCAACAGCGTCCCAGTCAATGCCGTTAAACCACGGGTGCTTCTGAATGTCTTCAAAGCCGCGCACGCCGGAGCCCAGGCGGTCGTCCTCGCTCTTGGTCAGCAGCCGCGAGACAAAGTCCTTGGCGTCGTCCGTGAACCGCGGCGAGAACTTGAGATCAACGTTCGTGATGCGCTCCTTGATGAGCTTGTTGGTCTTGGCGTTGAACGGCGTGCGGCCGTCAATCATCTCGTACACCATGACCCCGAGCGCCCACCAGTCGACGAGCCGCGAGTACGACTTACCCGTGAACACTTCCGGGGCCATCATCTGGTACGTGCCCACAAACGTCGACGTGCGGCCATTGTTGCCCATGTTTTCCTTCGACATGCCAAAGTCCGTGAGCGCAATGTGGCCGTCGGAGCCCACGAGAACGTTCTCAAGCTTGAGGTCGCGGTAAATGATATTCTTCTCGTGCAAGTGGTGAATCGCGAGCGCGACTTGTGCCGCGTAGAGACGCGTGCGGTCCTCGGGGAACCGCCGCGCGAGCCGCATCTGGTCGAGCAGATTGCCGCCCGGGTAATACGGCGACAGCAAATAGAGCTTGGCGTCGTTCTGGAACGCGTACGCGAGCGTCGCGACGTACGGGTGCGTAATGAGGTGGAGAATGCGGCGCTCAGCGTTCGTGGCCTCGACGAGTCCGCGCTGGATCACGAGCTTCTTCTTGATGGCCTTCATGGCGTAGAACGCGCCTTCGTCCGAGCCGTGCTTCTTGCGCACGAGCTTGACGCGGCCGCAGGCGCCGCGGCCAATGAGCTTGATGATCTCAAAGTCAGACAGCGAAATGAGCTCGCCGCTTTCGGGCGACGGCTGGATAAACACGGACGCGCGCTCAATGGTGTCGGCGCCGGTGGGGCTCTTATGCTTTTTCGCCGACTTGTGCTTACGCCGCGGGTCGATCAGACACGGCAGCGCCTGGCACAGCGAGCACACGCGCCACGAGCCGAAGGTCGCAACGAACTTGTCCTCGCAGCACCGCGAGCAGTACTTGGCCTGGCACCACGAGCACTGGATGCGGCGGTTGAGCACGCCCAGCTTGCGGTGGCAAATGCCACATGCGTGGATCTTGTTGTCATTGACCGTGACGCCGGCGGCCTCGCCCGACCTCGCCGCGAGCGAGCTAAAGACCGAGCTCATGACCATCTCGAGGGCCCACGCGCCGCTGCTGCCGACCACGTTGAGCGGTACGGTGCCCGCCGAGATGCAGACGCAGCCGTGGCGCGCCTCGACCTTGGGGATCTTGCAGCCCACGTCAATGTCGTTCGAGAGGATCCAGGCCGCGGCCCGGCGCGCGAGGATGCGGCGGCAAAAGTACGTGTCGCTGTCCGTGACGTAGTGGCTCGGCTCGACGAGCGCGAGGGCCTTGAGCCGGTCCTGGACCACGCCCTGGCCATTGTCGTAGTTGAGCAAGTGCTTGACGAGCTGCGTGCCGCGCGAGTACGCGACAATGTAGACGTCGCTCTCGAGCGGCGCCACGAGCTGGTCCCACGCCTGCTCGACGTGGGTCTTGGGGTGGCAAAACTGCGCGGCCGGGTTCAGGATCAGCACGCCGTAGTTCTCCTGGAGCGCCTTCTTGAGGTACGCGAGCATGGAGCCGCTCGTGTCGCTCGAGCCCTTTTGCTGCATGCAAATGCTGCGCGACCAAATGCCGGCCTCGCGGTACGGCACGATCACGAGCAGGCGCTTCTTGGTCTGGTAGTACGGCGACACAAAGACCGTGCCGCGCGAGCACTCGCTGCACGCATGGCTCGCGGACGACGCGTTGCTCGAGTCAGACGCGCCGCGCAGCTCGCCGAGCGCGCGCCGCATCCTGTGGAGATCGTCGAGCGAGCCGAGACTCGCCGACGTGCCGCTCGAGCTCGAGAACGGCGCGTCCTGCGGCTCCATGGTCTGCGAGAACGACATGCTCTGGTGCGGCGCCGCCTGGTTGCCGCGCCGCGTAAAGAGGAAGCTCGCGTCCTGCAGCGACGAGCCGAGCAGCACGCTCGCGCGCATGCCCGTCATGGTCGTCGACTCGTCGGCTTCTTCTTTCGTGGCCACGACAATCTCCTTGAAGCCGAGCTCGTCGCGGAGCTGCCGCTGGATCTGCTGGATGAGCTGGTCCACGAGCGCGCACTTTTCCTCCATGGACGACTCGCGGTGGAGCGAGTTGCTGTTGCGCATGGAGCTACGGCGCGTGAGCGACGAGACGATCTGCGGCGGGTGCATATTGGGCATCATCTTGCGCTTGAAGGACGAGGACGCGCCCTCGAACCACGAGGACCGGCGAGCTATGGTACTCGTCTGGACGGGACTGGACGACACTGGATCCGGTCCAGAGTCGCGGTCGGTCCGAGGGGGGGAGGGGAGGGAAGGAGAGGAGAATCGAACGCGCCGAAGAAAACAGCAGGCAGTCGGTTTAGACCGCTTTTTTTGTTCTTCGCTCCAAGGTTGATGATGTGCGCTAAGCGCGAGGAGGGACAAAAGAACGGAAAACCACGAAGGGTGTTCTCTTTCTTTCTTTCTTTCCTCGCACGTTTAGTCACGTGGCACGCTTCGGTGGGGCTGAGGTGCTTCTGGAGGGCGTGGGCGGGCCACGAACGCACAGAACTCACACAGCACGTCGCGAAGGGAGACGCTCGTGATCAAGACGCGCTTGCTGGGAGGGTTACGTCCCGGCAAATGCGGGGGAGCTCGGCAACGGGGGGTTGAGCCTGCGCCAGCTGCTGGTGTTCCAGTTGATTCAAAATGGGGGAAGGAAACTCATCGCCTTGGCACTGGCCGGCGGAGGCCCTCGCCACCGCAGAGCGCGGTCACTCGCTCCTCACTCAAAGCCCTCGAGTGCTCAGCTGTTTGCCCGATTTCCCCACCCCCAACGCAGACGCGGCCGCCCAGTGACCAAGTCTGAGAGAGTCAGGCCTCTGAAAGGGAATAGGGTTACTATAGAAATGCAAAATGATTGGCTAAAAGTTGTAGATGATGGGTCTACTCAGCACGTGATTGGGTGTTCATCATTGAGGAATGGCTAAGTGAAAAAAAGAAGAACTATCCCTTTCTCTCCTGCCAAGAGGGGTTCGAGTGTCTCTTTCGCACTCTCTCTCTCTCTAACAAAAAACAAAACATTGACAAAACGTGCCCCACCGGAGTTTTCCAAACAACAAGATTGGAAAAATCAGACCGTCAAGAATCTGGAACACTTGTTCCATGTTTCTCAAATCCATGGTTCTTTTTCTGCCGAGGCTTCTTCCAGCGGAGACTCTTTTTTTCTTCTTTGCATGCCATGGCACACTGTGTCTGCCCCCGAAACTGAATATGTGAGGGCACTGCCCCGGCCGATGCGTAATCATTTTGCCTGTGCACGCAACAGCAATTGTCGCAGTGATCCGATCCCGTCGACGAAGGCTACACAATACTCGGGGCTCCCCACGTTGTTGACTTGAGGCCGTTGAGATACTCTTCCAGTAGTAGTAGTAGTACGGTATTAATACCGGCGATCCTCTATTAACTCTCCCGGCGTGCGGACAATCTCCTTAGCACGTGAGACTGTTGCCAGTGTGCCCTTGGCTCTCCTCGTCGACATCCATCAGTTCTGTTTTCGAGCTGCAGAGTTTCAGTGGAATAGTAGGACTGGCGAGGGATCTGGGATGACGTGAGTCGCCCTTCCGCTCTCGGCTTTGGATGACGCACGATGGAACTGCTTGCCACCGTATCGAATACAGTACAATCATACTGTACTGTAGTTTATTCACCCAGCAAATTTCCAAAGGCGGAAAGATGGACACCATCCAGATTTTCTGGTTCACGTGACTGCCGTACGGTAATGTATATATCTGGAGGGATCATGATCAACAGGATCGCTATCGTCTACTGCCGCGTCCGGACGGATCTCCTCAGGATCTCGAGGGACCGAGTCCGTCGGCAGTCCAATGACTACGAGACGCTCCACAACTTGAACCATCAGCTTTTTATCCTTTCCAACCTTGCAGTTGAGATCAACCGGACTAGATAATGATGCATGGATGACGCGCACTGCGTCACCCCTTGTGGGGGTTTCTTGTACTGTATTAACACCAGCGGAGAACTCATACCTGAGTTTTCTGGTCTCTCGGTCTCAGTATCGTCTCGCAGCAACCTGCTGCCGATGCAGACACAGAAACTCGAGCACACTGCAGATTTCGCTGCGGCAGTCGTGCGGCGCCACTTCCAGCGCGTGCTCGAGGTCCCGCAGCACGCGCGCACCGTGCTGCAGCGCCGCGTGGGCCGCGTATTCGCGGTCGAGCCGCGACTGCTTTGACTGCTTGGACCGTTTCGGAGACGTGAGGTGGAGATCCGCGAGGTCCGTTGGCGAGAGATGAGCGTAGCGTCGCACTTCCTGCAGCAACGTCTCACTAGTTTCCGTATCTCCTCGTGTGGGCTGCAGCAACTCTTCATCCGTGTCCATTGGCCACGTGAGCGAGGCCGACGAGGACTCGGCCGAGATGGCATGGGGCGGATCGCACTGCACAAACACTTCGCACGCGTCGAAGATCGATGCGCGTAGTCCGTCGAGCTGCTCTGCAGTGGTCACAAGCGAGTGCTCGAGATTTTCCTTGAGTTGCGTCGCTCCTTGCATCATCCGCTGCTCCTTCTCTTGCTGGGTCTGCTGGAACTGGCGAAAGGTTTGCGACACGTCAAACAGCTTTGTGCGTTGAAGCGTGAGCTCGGCGTCCACCTCCGAAAGCTTGGTCTTGTACGCCAGGATCACTTCCTGCTTTTGCAGCACGCGTCGCTTGAGCGTTTTCACCTGCGACGCCAGCATGTCCACGGCCGCCGTCGGCGTGAGGTTGCCAGGCGTCTTGCCATCGCCCAGCACGACCGCGGCCGCAGTCACAGTATCGGAAGCGTGGGATTTCAACGCCATCTCGGCCTCTGCTCGAATTGCCTTCTTCAGCTCGCGCAGCTGATCGCGAAGCATGCCATTGTCGAGCCGCAACGCCTTCCCACGCGATTGCAGCTCGCTCAACTGTTCCTTCAGCTTGTCCGCCTGTGCGCGCAATTCCACATTGGCATCACGGCTGACGGACCACTGCTGTCGAAGCTCTTGCATCTGAAGCGTCTGGTCTCGGAGCTTGAGCTGTGCGATCGACCCGTTCTTCTCTGCAGCTTCCAGATGAGCGATCCGCTTCACCGCATGGTCGAGCGCCTTCTGCGTCTCGTCGCACTTGGTCTTTTGTCGCGTGAGGAGCTCGGTCTTGCGCTGGAGTGCACTGCGTAATCGTGCAATTTCTCCGTCGGTCCCTTTCAACGCGTCCTGGCTTCGCTTCAGCTCGCCGCAGGCCTCGGCGAGCCGCGACGTCAGCGTTCCGTTCTGAGCTTTAAGGCTTGTGTTCTCCACTTTCAGATGGCCCTGCTTCGTGAGAAGCGTCGACTCGTTCGTCATCCGTTGCTTGACTTCGTCCCGCAGGCCATCCATCTGGACCTCGATGTGGTCGACCATATCCTCAAAGGTCTTGTTCTTCAGGCTCACTGCGCGGAGCGACAACTCGAGCTTGGCCACGCGGATGCGCCACGTCTCGGCTTGTAGTTGCGAATGCAGCTGGATTCCCTCCGGGGCTTCGCTCGCTCCTAGCGCGTGTGTTGGTTGGTTCGAAGTGGCCGGACTGGATTTCTTTTCTCGCGGTTTCAGACGTTGAGGTGTTCGCGGGGTCGATGGATTCGCTGAGGCTGCACTCACCCTCTTCGAGAGCGTGACAATCGTATCGTGAATGTCGCGAGAGGTCACACTCTCGTCGTGTGGACCCACCGTGTCAACGAGCCGCGAGCACTCTTCCACGCATGCAGTGAGAAAGTGAATCCGTTTCTCGGCCTCGTCTCTCGCGTCGGCCGATGTGCATTGTAGTTCTTCAAATTCTTGCTGGAGAAGCTCGTGGGACGTTCGGATCTCGTCCGCCAACTTCCGCAGCGCCGCTTTCTCCGAGTCGATCGCACTCCGCTCCGCTTCTTCACGCCTTGTCTTCTCGCGTTGCTCGGCGTCGCGAGCAGTTCGGAGTTCTTCGTGCGCTCGGCGCTCCATCTCCAACTCGTTCTGGAGCATCACAGCACGAGTCTCGATCGCCTGATACTCGGGAAGCTGCACTAGTCGATCAATCTCAAGCGCAACGTCGGTCTCTGTCCCACAGGTTCGTGTTCCCTGTGCCTCTTTGACTGCGACGGCACGCTCGACCTGCTCGAGCTTTTTCTGGAGCTCTTGATTTTCATGAGTAAGCCGTTCCTTATCACGCTCAATCGCCATGAGGCTTTTGTTTACCTTGACCACATAGTCTTCAAGATGGCGGTTCTGGTCCTCCACACGGGTCGCTTTCAGAGCCTTCACGGTCTCCTCAAGCTTGCGTGCTCGTTGCTCGGCATCGTCAAGACTCCGCTCGGCCTGGTAGCATTTCTCTTTTGTCTCGCATAGCTGGCGAATCAGTTCGAGGTTCTCCTGCTCCGTCACAGCTAATGTCGTGTTTGCTTGATTGGCCGTGCCTAGCGCAGTGGCGGGTGTTGTCTTGTTCGAATCAGTAGATTGCTGGGTCTCACGATACTGTTGCAGTTGGCTTGATAGCGATGCATTGGAACTGGACATCTCGGCGAGTTGGGCACGCAGAGTCTCTTGCTCTTTCCCGTACTGCCGATTCGCTCGCCTCGCATCTTCAAGCCGTTCCTTCAGCTTCTCCTTCTGTGCCGTGAGCTCGTCGATCCGCGCGAGCGACGCCTCCAGTTGCTGCTGGATCTCGCTCAGGCGTGTATGGGAGGAGACATGGCCATCTATCATTATCGTCCCAAGTGCAGTCTCCGGTGGTGTTCGCTGGGCAGCAACCGGACGATCCGAATGTCTGGGCTGCGACTGTTCGGTGTGAAACGGCACCATTTCCGGACTAACTTGGACACTCCTGGACTTGGTCTGTCTCATTCGGTCGCGTACGCTCACCTGAGTTGCCGAGTCTGCCAACGCCAATACCTCGGTGACTGTCCCGATAGTCGTCTTCTTGACTTGTGGTTGCTTGACGACTTGCTGTCCACAACTCAGGCAGCTTTGGGCTTGGAGTAATCGGTCTTCCAGCACGTGAATTCGTTCCAAGAGATGCCAGTGCTGCGATACACCACCGCTCGCGTCTATCGACCGTGACGTGGATGGTGAGGTTTGCACCGTCTGGAACAGCCGGAGTTGGAGACTCAGCGTCTCGTAATGCCTCAGCAAGACACCATACGCAGCCGTGAGCAAAGTGAGCTGAGCTGGAGTCGCGAGCTCTCGTTGCTTGTCGTTGGCTTGGCCGACATTCTGTGTCCACGTTTGGAAGGCCTCCACAGCGCGCATGTTATACTCCTCCATGCGTGCCACAAGTTCCCGCACCACTAGGGAATCGTCATTATCGGCGCCACTTTGCAATTTGCCCACTCGCTCAAGGTGAAAAATCCGTGTTCTTGCCGTCTTCATCTCGAGCCACAGATCTTCATTCCGTTTCTCGAGCACGCGGAGGTAGTATTGCTCGATGGTTCCCTGTCGTGCGAGGGCTGTCTTGTCTCCACGTTCCCTAACGAGAACCTCCTCAATGGCGGCGAGAGTGCTTTGCGACTCGTTCTTCGTGTAAACGCGTCGAGCAGTCTGCTCCAACTGTTCACATAGCAGTTCGAGCTGCTGAATGCGATCATCCTTCTCTTTCAGTCGATGCTTGAGGCCAAGACATTGTTTCTCCAATCGGAAATACTCGACCACAGCGTGCTGCGACGTGTCTGCCGGCTGGAAGCGTCGAAAATGCCTCTCTTGAAGAGCCTGCAGCTCCATACTTAGTTGTGCGATATCGTGGACCCCACGCGACGAACACGACGTTTGATCAATGTTGTCGTGATCCGCAAATCGCACGCTGCGCGTATCCAGCGACATGGCCTGGATCGTACGGTTTGCGACATCAAGCTGTTCTTGCTTCAGCAACAGTGACTGCTCGAGCTCCAAAATGTGCCGATCACTCGCGACCGGATCGAACGCCAAGGGCAACGTACTCTCCTCTCCCGCCGTTGACTCTTCGTTTCGCTGCCTTGTCGAGACGTTCAGCTCGGTCTGCAAGTCGATGGTTCGCTGGTTCAGACGGTGGATCTCATCGACGAGGTTCGTAACGCGGGCTGCTTGAAGCTCCAGCTGACGAGCGTGCGCGCCACGCAGCGACGCCATCTCCTCAACGTGCGCAGCCTCCCACCCCATCCACTCCACCACGACTCGCGCCAGCATCGCTACAACTTCTTCTTTCTTACGACCGCGCATCGCATGGCGTAGTTCGCCTCGCAGTATTTTCGCGTTGCGTCCACTTGAACATTCGCGCTGGGCTTGCACGTGGCGAAGAACGGATCGCAGTGCGTGGTGGCAAGTCACATGGGCACATTTCGTAGTGTGTACGTTGTTCCCCGTTTCTTGCAACGCCTGAACTGGTGCGGAGGAAGTCGCCACACCATTGGCCAGAGCTGCCCGCAGCGCGAGTATCTCGTCCATGAGTGCGTCTCGTTCGAGGCAGGCGACGTGCAACTGATGGTCCAAGTCGAGACACGGCACGGCGCTCTCGTCCAGCGGTCTCCATAGCGACACTCGACACTGTGAGGCCGTCGCCATCCGACCAAGAGCAGCTTGGAGCTGTTGCTCGATCGCATCCACTTGTTCATCAACAGTCGCTGGCTCGTGATCCCGTCCAGCGTGACTCTGCTCGAGCGCGGTCCGCAGCTCGGCGTTGCTTTGCTCAACGATGTCGAGCTGCTGCTGCAGTGCTGCGAGTGCTACGAGCGCTTGATCCGAACCGGGCATCGTGGGCTCGATGGAGGCCGCGACACTCTTGGTCTGGGTCGCCTTAGCCTCTGTAGAACACACCTGATTTTCCGCCTTCTCGATCTCGCTCATGATCCGCTGGACGCGTTCCAG
>JAADXL010000053.1:0-73404 GCA_023337755.1 Pythium aristosporum | reverse complement strand
CCGCCGCCGCTCAAAGCGGACACACAAGACGCACACACACACTCCTTCTTGGTGAAGTAGTAGTCAAGCGTAAGCTCTCGTCTGGGCCAGGTTGGGAAGTTGGATTCCGCTAACCTGCTACGCTGTTGTGTGGTACTGGTGGTGGTGTGCACGCGAAGAGGACATTTGACCGAATGGTGCGAGCGCCTGCGAATACCAACTCTGTATTCATGTTGTGGAGGTAGCAACGTTTCATTGGCAGTGTTGAACCTAACCACTGACACGGATCTAAACGTTCAGCGCATCTCCGCGCGCTGCACTTGCATCATGCTAAAGGCCACAAGACACATCTGGCATCCCTCGTGATGGATCGCCATCATCTTCCAGTGCTTCTGGCAGTCAAGGAACAGTCTCAACTCGATTTCAGAACTGTCACCTGGTATGACCACCGACTTGTAATTTGCTGTCGCCACCATGCTTTCCACAACCAATGAAAAGTGACCCAGTCTGTGGTGAAACGCCTTCCGGTTTCCCGGACTCTGGCAGCTCCAATATTGACGTAACAGATGGGTAGTCTCCAAGTTGAAAAGAACTATCTGGGTTTGGGTGTGTTAACCACACCCGGCCCGGGCGATCCAGACCCGGTCCGGACAAAGCGGACGGGCTACTTCGGGGGCCTCAATTAGGGGCGATCCTCCCCGAGATAATGACCATGTGTCTTAGTTACTAGGGAGCGAGTCATTCCCCTTGGTGTCACTCGGGAGGGGAGTCCGTAGTATCACAGTAGGAATTCGCTTAAGTACGATGGACAAGCGGCGATCATGGCGCGCCTCCCTCAGTAATGGACTCTGGTTATTACCGCCAAGCCCTCAAGTCTATGGCCCTCAAGACTAGAAAGACCGGATCTGCCTCAGCGCTCCAGCTCCATTAAGGTACGCCTGTGTGTGCATGTCTGCTTGTTCGTGGAAGGGAAGTTCTCCCTAGGAGTGTTCGGTATTTGCGCGCTTGTTGTGGTTGAGCTGGAGCAACCTCCCTAAGCTCTTCGTCCGAGGGGAATCTGGTCAGCCCTTCTATGGGTAGGTATTCTATATTGATTTCCCCCCATTTGGTCGACTGGAAACAGTCTTCCATTCCATATTAGTTTGTTTGAAGAGGTGCGGCCTCCCCCGGTTTTTTGGATGTTAGTTGGACGGAGTTCCCGAACGATCAAAATAGACCCCTTTCCGAAAGGAAGTTTGTCTTGCTTTGGCGCTTAGTAATCCTAAACCGCGTGATCAGTGGCTCTTACACATCTAGCTCTCAAAGAGCTGATAGGGTACTCAACGTGAGGCGATGTAGCCAATTGTATTGCTTGGGACCGTTTTTGCCGGATTTAGTTCTACTGGACTGTGTGAGCTACCCCTTCGCTAAAGCAGGAGTTTTATTTGAGCACATACTACATACGTGGATTTTGGAACCCACTTTATCACAAGTCTGCCAGAATGAGTCATTTTCGTCTGGAAATCACAGCCAAACACGCACCGCCAAACACCGTGGCACAGTCACCACCAGTTTGCGGACGGTGGTGACTTGCGTTCATCCACCCAATGTCTAGGGGATCGCCTGGCCAATCGAAACAGTAGAAGCTGGATATGTGATTGCAGCTCTGTATATGCGAGTGGTTTCTCTGGAGTATTCGTACGTATTTAGAGTTATCGGTAAGTCCCTGTAGAAACCGTACACTTTCTGTACTCTTCTGTAATTCATCCGGAGTATTGGTGCTGTGTCTTCTCAACATATCCGTGGTGCTGTTCACCCGATCTGTGCCCAGCATGCTGTGATTCACCGTTTCGTGGTAGAAGTCATCGATGCGTGGTTGCATTCATCCAAATGCGTGGTTGTAAAACTCCGCTCTCAGATCTCTTTTTAACGTTTTTTTTACGAGAAAAATACAAAAGTACAGAGAAACTGCCTGAAAATCCAGAGCAGTCTCCAAGTACAGAAGGTTGGGATAGACCAGGAAACTGTTTATCCAAGTCCTCGTCGACGTGGCCGTGGTGCTGAGCAGTGCACGACGGAGGTCGTTCACCGCACAGCCTGTCTCAACGATCGTGCTACCGGTTCTAGGTAAGTCGCTCCCCATGCACACCCCTCTCCTTGCCCCATAGTCGTTTCTCATATCTACTCTCTCTATTAGCTCGCTCATAGATGACACAATATCAAGTAAACCCACACGCCACTGCGCAAAGTGTCTATCTCCTGCTCAACACGAACCATTCTCCCGCACGCAACCTTCACGTGAGCCACGGGTGGTCTGCCACACACGACTTGCGATGGCTGCGCGGCTCGCCCACCACAGGTATGTTACAGTATTGTCGAGGATGGCTAATATCGACATTAACTAGCAATTTATTCTGCGTGTGATCTCCTCTAACCTAGATATTACCACTACTGTATCATCAATACATGCAACATTCTTAACAGTTATTGTGGATCCCGGCGAAATTTGCCTTTTGCTGGCGATTGATGAAAACGCCATACGCATTTCCATTGGTCAAATATGGTCAAATATGTGTATATAAACCTATCCCTCTAACCCAGCTGGTTAGACCACTCGTTTTTTATCAGTTTAAAACACTCCGGCGATTCTCTGGCCGGCGATTCAAAGAACCGCAAGTGGAAAGTTAGAGTAGAACCGACAATAGTGCTCGTCCAGTTGTGAACTACAGATCAAGGCGAATTATCAGCAAAATCGGATCGACAACCTACCAGACATCGTCGCGTTAGAGTCATAGCCCTTGGGCGTGGCTACTAAGCTGTAGCCTTTGGGCGTTGCTTGCGATCCTGTAAACTCCCATGAGAGCCATTTCTATCATGAGTACATGATAGAAATGGCTCACTGGTACATAGTAACGAATGGTGGAACAATGAGTACACAACTGAGTGAGATTACGTGTGTTATAATCTCACATGATCCCTACTGCTTCCTTAGTCCTTTGCGCGAGCGCGCAGCACGAGCTCCTTAGCGCGACGTTTGACCTTGCGCTTGACGCGAGTCTTGTCCCGATACGCTTTTAGGTGGCTCTTGGGCACATTGTCCGTGGGCTCCCACGTCGGCACCCGGTCGATCAACACATTGGGCACGCCTTCGATGATTGCTTCCGCAAGAATCTCCCTGTACTTGTACTCGTCACCCGTGGCGCACGCAGCGTAATCGGGGTTACGGGGGCACGAGCTCGTACATCTCAAGGATGTCAAGGTCGATGCGTCGCTATGGGAACTTGTTGAGAGCTGCCATAGTGGCATCCTCGAAGTTACCCGAGGGCAACTTAGAGATACACTCTTTCACATACTCAAAGAGACGACGCGCAGCCTGGTCGGTAATAAACCCGCCTTCAGGGCGGGCATTCAAATAAGCCTTGCAGAATGCATAGAAGAGCTGACGATTGTCGGGGTATTGGGGTTCCATAGTAATAAATGGAGTGTGTCCTGCGCATCCGGTGGGATGCTAGCCTAGCTAATGATTCACCGTGACCATTCATTTGCCATTTTCATTCCCGGCCTCGCATTTCATGTGCGTCGGTCGTCCTACCCCAATGGCATCGCCCATTACTCGCTTTGGCTGGCGTACTTTGATACCACTTGATGCCAATGAAAAAGGGAAGTGGCAGTGATTGGCTGATAAGTGAGTCCAACAGTCACTGGGTGATATTAAACTGTGGCAACAAACTCTTCCGGGTTCCTATTGGCAACCGGCGGCACTGCATTATTCAGTCGCCACCATCCATCAAGAACGTCGACTGCAGTCTAATGATGTCGGTCTCCGAACTCCAGACATTTACTTCGTCTAGTTAACGATCTAAATGGATATGGAAGCTTTCTCTAGTTAACGATCTAAATAGATATGGCAGCTGACTGTTTGGTGCTCTTGTTTCTTCCCAGTGTGGAGCAGCTACTCTTCAGCAAGTGCATGCCCTACCTCCGCCCGGCGACACTTACCTTGCATCTTCCGCTTGACCTCGAAGGTCCTCTTCGTCTGGACTCCCTTCACAGGTAGGTCTTGAAAAAGACGAGCAGCGACGAGATGGACACAGTACCCGAGCTTGAACATGTTGCGGCACGGGGTGGACGCATCAACGTCCACAATCCAGCCTGTCGGTGGCTAGTCTTGGGTCTCCACGTCTTCATCGGCTCGGTCAAGCACCTCTTGGGTTGTGTGGGGCTTCTTCCTCACCGGCTTAGGTGCGTCGATGCCGCTCTGGAACAGGAGGAAGACCTGTCGTTTCCTGCCTTTCATCAAGAACGCAATCGATGCCCGATGAAGCGACAAAACCGAGAGTCGCCCTTCTCTATCGAACAGTCGAAACCGACGGGCCTGTTTGTTTGAAGGGATCGCATTGGTCTCAAAAGGCTTTGCACGACAGGAACTGTGGTAGCACATGCCAAGAAAAGTTTGAGCTTGTGCGTTGGCGAACAATAACGAACGCAGAGAGAAGTCCGCTTGATCTCCCTGTTGAAGTGTTCAGCCGGGTCGTTCGTTTTTGCGGAGCCCGACGGTGTGGACAGGCAGGGCTGTAAAATAAATTACGCATTACCCATTTATGTTTCAGGGAATTTACGCATTATGTATTTCACGATTTTCTGGAGAAGAATGCATAATTAATTTTACCGTTGCTGTGAAAATGCTACTGGTGGAGAATGGTCACATTTGTGCGGCACTGGACAGGCACCCAGAGAAACGCGACCATCGCACGCCATTCTCTCACCACGTTCACTCGCTGATTTGACTCTAAGTCCTCCCAGCGTTAAGAATGGATCGTTTTCTCATCTCCACCAACCCAAGCCCACGCCCCACCTTCTCACAGGCGCAGATTGCTCTCTTCTGTTTCAGTCCCGTCGTGGATAACACCGGCATGCAAGCCCGTCAGTGGCGCTGCCGCTTTTGCCATCTACTCTACAGCCAGGCGCCTGGCCGTGGATACACCAACCTCGGCCAGCACGTCCGCCTGAAGCACCCCGACTATGAGGCGCGGATGATCCAGGCCGAAGCCGGTGAGACGGGGTATTTGCGGTCTTGGGTCAGTCCCCGCGCCCAGAATCGATTCTCATAGACCGAATGGACAGTGGAAGACAATCTCCCTTTCTCTTTTTGCGATAAGACTTTATTTGGTATCATTCTTGACGGGTGGACTCACAACTCAGAGCATTTTCTCGCGGTCTTCGCCTCGTTCGAGAAGAACGGGCTTGTTCAAACTCCTCTACTGTCCATGGCACCAATCATCAACGAGCCACGGAGCGGCAACGCATTGCGTGGCGATCCGATTTTTTCTCAAGTTGGTTGGTAAGAGAAGCAGTGTGTTTTCCTCGTTGGGGACAACTGCTCCGTCAACAAGGAACCTGCGGCGCTTCTTGGTGTACCCCTCATCGGATGCGCCAGCCATCATCTCAACCTGGCTACGCCGATCGTGTCTTTAAGGAGGCTCGCCGTACGAACGATACCAACTACGCACTCCTGAATGCTGTACTATCAACATCGACCGTTGCTGAGCGTCTTTTCAGCGTGGCGCGTGCAATGATCGGTCTTGATCGGCATTCGCTTTTGCCGGTCTCGCTAGAGGCACATCTGTTCTTGAAGGCAAACCAAGCGTGTTGGAGCGTGCACGATGGTCATGACATGATCCAGTAGAAATGTATTAATTTCGGCTTGTTCTCGGTTCACCCAACACAAGTGATTTCCGAGCTTTGATCGAATTAATTTTTAAGTGCATTTTTACAGCCCTGCAGGCACTGCCAGCGGGTGAACCTATCAGGAAACCTGTTGAGAGAATCGGCACCGAAATGTGGAGAGCAGCGTCACCCTTACACTCCCTCACAGCTTCGGTCATGCGAGTGTCGAGATCAGCCTCCGTCCGAGCGTAGTGGATCCGGTAGACATGCTTGTGCACTTTGGCGCGCAAAGACGGAGAACCGTGGTGATGTACTTTCGCACATTTTGCATGATGTGAAAGAAACACATCAAGTAGGCCGGGGGGGACAGGCTGTCCGAGCTCTCGAGCGATCGCCACCTTGAGCGCGTTCCGTTGGGCGGCGTCAGCATCAGCCATCACGTATCCGATGCTCGCGACGTTGCCTGTCACCGTATCGCACATCTTGAACGTCTCTCGGAATACAGTCGCGAGCTGCAGCTGGCAGATGTCGGACACGATAAAGAACGCGACGGGATGGAATTGGCGCCGAATGTCAGAAACGCCAATGATGGCTGACGGAAAGCCGGTGGTGTTGAGCTTAAACGTAGCGTACTCCAAGTTGCGGATCAGCTTCTTCGTGGCAAAGCCGATAATCACCGGTCTCTCGGCAGTGCCACGGAATAGCGTAGACTGGCCGGACTCGTTCGTTGAAAAAGCGAAACTAAACGCCGCCATCTCTGGAAGGCCGCGATGGTACTGGCGGGGAAACTGAACAGATCCTGGCGGTTCGCGAGGATCTGTTCAGTTTCCCCGACATCTTGTTGCCGTTGAGCCCGCGCGTACAGTAGTGGTACGCGAAACGAGTGACTGGACGAAGAAACGACGTAGCCTCGGTGTCGATATCAAACAGGCGAGCATCAATTATGGCGTTCAAGATACACGACGGCTTGAGTCGATCCTGGACTTTCTCACGGATGAAACGCTTCGTTTGGAAGTTCAGCTTCTTCCCACGTCTCTCGACGACAGACGATATGTGTTGGCCATGCTGCTCAATTGTACCGCGCTTGGTCACGTCACACAGCGTGATACGCATCAGCCACGTGCACGGGTCCGCTCGCTCAGCGCAGCTGCGAGACTTGCACTTGTAAATGCATAGTGCATTGCTTGCACCGTAAAGCGGATAGGGCACACCTGACACGCTTCGTGCTGGCTAGTTCTCTTCTTCCATTCCTTCTGACGGTCGAGAAAGAGCTCCATCTCGATCTCCGAGCTGTCACCAGATACTAGCGCTCACTGAGACTTCGCTGGGTGCATGATTGTTTGTTGAAAAGGTGAGCGGTGACTCTCATATATACGGGCGATAGCCTCCTACCCCGCTGGCAAACTTGGCCCGTGGACCACTCATGAGTGGACTTGAACGTCACTCCACCGACTGCCAGTGTCCGCTCTAGGTCTAGGGCGAGCTACAATCAGATTCACAGCGTCTGAAGATGTGAAAATGCCTCTGTACATTTAAGCTCTTTCTCTGTATCCTCCGGCTCGACTTTGGAGTTTACGGCAAGTTTCTGTAGGCATCCTCTGTATTATTCGGTAATTCCTCTGTATTTTTGGCGTTGTGTCTTTTTTTTCTTTAACGTTAAACGGATCTGAAGGGAGAACTCGAGTCCCAGAGAGATCCGACTTCGTGCGAAGTACATGTACATGGAAGCGTCCGACACTATCATATGTATATGTTTCGTCTCTGCGAAATCCTGGACTCCATGAGCACGACAGAATGCAGGTCCCTTGATTAGTGTGGCCCACACTATACTGCCTCTTTCGGACTAATCCTAATCCCGTTTGTTGGGGGGCCTGCGACACGACTGTTCACTGTTCAAGCACACGGACGGGGATACGTGTTCACACTTGAGGAGCTCCACTTTTGTTCCCAGGCGAATCTCGATGCATCACCACCACGGCCCTGACGTCGAGTTTGGCGGCGGCCACGGCGGCTTTGGCGGCAATGGCTACGGCGACTCGCTGCCGCTCACGGGCGGCGGCGGCGGCATGTACGGCAAGAATGCGTCGGGCGCGTACGCGCGCAAGATCGACCTCCAAATGCCGTTGATCGCCATCTCGGCGCTGGGCGGTCTCTTTCTGCTCTTCTCGAGCGACTTTCGGCCCATTTTCTTGGCGCTCACGATCTGCGGCTACGGCGCGCTCTTCTCCTTCTACCTCTCCAACTGGGTGCTGTCCAAGGACGACGGCACGCCCGAGATGCGCGAAGTGTCGAACCCGATCCGCGAAGGCGCCGAAGGCTTCTTGCGCATCCAGTACACGGCCATCTCGCGCATTGCCGTGGCGATCGCTGGGCTCATCTTTTTCAGCTATGCGCTGCGCCCGGCGAGTGCGCTCGCGTCGGGCGTCGAGACGCTGGGCAACACGACACTTGGCGTCCTCGGCTCACTGTCGTTTCTCATTGGCGCCGTTTGCTCGGCGGCGGCGGGCTACATTAGCATGTGGGTCTCAGCGCAGTCCAACATTCGGGTCGCGAGTGCTGCGCGCCGCTCGTACGGCGAGGCTCTGCTGATTTGCTTCCGCGGCGGCGCGTTCTCGGCCGTGCTCGACATCACGCTGTGTGTCGCCGGCGTCAGTTCGCTGTACCTCTCGCTGTACATCTTCTTCGGCTCGTACGTCGCGCTCACTGACATTCCGATGCTCATGGTCGGCTACGGCTTTGGCGCGTCGTTTGTCGCGCTTTTCATGCAACTCGGCGGCGGCATTTACACAAAGGCCGCCGACGTGGGCGCCGACCTCGTGGGCAAAGTCGAGGCCGGCATCCCCGAGGACGACCCGCGCAACCCTGCGGTCATTGCCGATCTCGTTGGCGACATGGTCGGCGATTGCGTGGGCAGCAGTGCCGACGTCTTTGAGAGTGTGGCCGCCGAGATCATTGGCGCCATGATCTTGGGCGGCACACTCGCCAAGGAGGCCCACCTCGACTATCCGGTGGCCTTCGTGTTTTTCCCCGTCGTGGTCCACGCGTTTGATATCGTCGTGAGCAGCATTGGTATCTTGTTGGTGACGGCACCGACCGAGGTCGAGTCGGCGCGCGGCAACCACAATCCCATGGGCACGCTCCAGACCGGGTACAACGCGTCGCTCGGGCTCGCGCTCGTCGGGTTTCTCTTCACGACACGCTGGCTGCTGCACACTGAGTCGGCGCCGGGCGCGTGGTTCAACTTTTTCCTGTGTGGCGTCGTCGGCATGGTCACGGCGTTTGTATTTGTCAAGTCGACGCAGTACTACACAGATTATGCACATTACCCAGTGCGCAGCATCGCCAAGGCGAGCACGACGGGCCACGGCACCAACATTATCACGGGCGTCGCCGTGGGCATGAAGTCGACCGTGGTTCCGACGCTCATGGTGAGCGTGGCCGTGATCTCGGCGTACCATCTCGGTGCGAGCTCGGGTATTGGGGGCGCAAACAACCGCCACGCTGGTCTGTTTGGCACGGCCGTCGCGACCATGGGCATGCTCTCGTCGGCCGTTTTTGTGTTGGCGATGAACAACTACGGACCGATCGCCGACAATGCCGGCGGCATTGCCGAGATGAGCCGTCAGCCCGACTATGTGCGCGACGCGACAGACAAGCTCGATGCCGCGGGCAATGTGACCAAGGCAATCACCAAGGGGTACTCGATCGGCTCGGCCGCGCTCGCGTGCTTTGTGTTGTTTGGTGCGTTCATGGACGAGTTTTCCGAGTTTGCCGGCCAGGAATTCAAGTCGGTGGACATTGCGACAGTCGAAGTGCTGGTCGGCGGCTTGCTGGGCACGATGATGGTGTTTTTCTTCACGGGCCTCGCGGTCGCCGCCGTGGGCGACACGGCCGCCGAGGTCGTGAACGAAGTGCGGCGCCAGTTTGAGCTCTACCCGGGCATCATGGAGTACAAACAAAAGCCGGATTACCGCACGTGTGTCTCGCTCGTGACGGAAGCTGCGCTCCGACAGATGCGTCTTCCGGGACTGCTGGCTGTGCTGCTCCCCGTCATGATTGGCCTGGTGTTCCGTGCGGTACGTTTCTCCTGTCTCTTCAAAGGTGTGGCTGAAGTCTCATGTGCTTTGTGTGTGTGATATGTGTAGATTGGCGATTATCAGGGCAAGCCCCTCTTGGGTGCCGAAGTTCTGGCCGGCTACTTGATGTTCGGCACGGTCACGGGCATTATGATGGCACTCTTCTTGGACAACGTCGGTGGTGCCTGGGACAATGCCAAGAAGTACGTCGAGCTCGGCAACTTTGGCGGCAAGGGCAGCGAGGCCCACAAGGCTGCTGTCACGGGTGACACGGTCGGCGATCCGTTCAAGGATACGGCTGGCCCGGCGCTCCACGTCGTCATCAAACTCTTGTCCACTACGGTGCTCGTGTTTGGCCCGCTCTTTGTGTCGCGTGTCGCCGAGCACGCTTAGCCAGAGAGAAAAGGAGAGGAGAGAGGAGACTCTTCAACGCAGTCTCACAAGCTGCTTCTGTTCGTACTCGCAACGATAAGTTCATTGTTGATATCCAAAGCCCTGTGGTGTTGGCGTGGTTGCTTCATTTGAAATACATAGAGACGGGGAAGCGCGGATTGTGGACGGCATCCAGTGATTGACCGCGCACGACGGGGTCGTTGTTCCATTCTGTCGGCGTCGGGCCCAAAGGATTTCGTTCCACGAGGTCGGCCAGGAATTTGCGCGCAAGAACCGCTGAGAGGTGCCGCAGCGGTTGGTGACGTGGCACTTTGAGGGCACGTACGATGTGGTATTCGCCCGTGCCGATTTCAAGCGCAAAGAACAAAGCGAGACGAGGCTGTTCAATGCGCTGACTCGAAATGGAAGGTGAGGACTCCAGGTCGGCTGTACATGTCATGAATAGCAAGCTCTCCTGGAGGGCTGCCTGTGTCAGATAGAAGCAGGTGAATCTCATGAACGAAGATGTGAATCGGCACAAGAGCTCGTACCCGAACGAGCCGGAGGTCATAGTCCACGAGATGGAGATGGCTGAATGCTGCATACTTTCGGAAAAAGTTCGCGAGAAAGGCCTCGCAGTCAAACTCCTGCTGGCAAAGACACTATGCACGGTCGAAGCCGTTTCGATAAAAGACTCAGCACAGTTCCTTTCGGATTCACCCAGCGAACGCACCTCGAGCTTCATAGTGGAAGCAGGTGATGACACACCCGCGCTGAATTCATCGCACGAGAACTCGATCGGGAACTCGGAAGGAGAGTACCACACACCTACAGGACGACAAATCTTGAGCCCACTTCATTGGACTTCACATGGCGTGCAAAGACTTACGATGGTCGAAGTGGAGTCGTGGTAGTGCAGCCTGACTTGATTGAGTTGGTTGATGATATACTTGCCGCAGACGAAGAGCCATGACCACGACTGAGGAGCCCATATTCAGCACCAAGAGGTACTTGCTCTCGCCAGTCGCCAGCAGCTGCCACGATTCGACGTCTTGCGTTGGCGACGGCAGCGTGTAGGAGAACGACAAACTGGTACTCTTGAAGCATGCTCGGGCGGAACAAAACGATGGGGACGGTGATAGTGTGAAGTGGTAGCTTGGTCCGGAATCCTGGCTTGCAATGTGGCTGTCCATCGCGATTACTGCGACGATATGGTCGTCCGGGCTCTGCCAGACGCGAAGTCTCGAGCCGACTGCTACCGACATAACCCAAGCATTAGTTGCTGCCAATGACGATACTGCATTCGTTGTGGACCACGTGAACCACACCGTTGGGATCGCCGAATGTCGGCGTTGTCGTCGTGCGCTTGCCAACTTGGAGTCGAAGCGCAAGCGATAACTCCACTCGGTCGACTGCCAAGGCGGATCGAATACGCTTCCACAGCACCACGTACGATGTCTCCCAATGCGAGTAATACACTACGACAAGCCCACTCGTTAGTTTCCTTGTTTCCCCGCACATCAATCACACATTCGTACGCAAGTGGTTGCCGTCGCTGGAGAACCCGAGCAGCACGGCACAGTCTTCGAGCGAGAGCACCTGGTCCATGGTCCAGCGCGTTCGTGGGATCAGCGTCTCCAGCTGATACGACGCGCCGTCGCGTTCCCGAGACGCGAGCGCGTGGAGGAGCGAGCGGTGCCGGAGGTTGCCGCGCCGCGCCATTTGTCACGTTTGGGCGAGATTTGAAATAGTAGTATGGTTAGTGGGGTGCCAATTAGGTAGACTAACTAACTATGCTAACTAATCGAGCCTATGAGATGCCAAAAGGTTTTTGAGGAGTGTTTGTCAAATTTGAAGAGTGATACTGTATCGTACTTAAAGAGGGAAACACAGTACGATGACAAGATTACACTGTACAAAATAAGTACATAAAGGTTGAAGTTGGGACCATGTGGACCACGTGTTTTTGGGTAAATGGGCCTTCAAGCGTTCTCTGATTGGCTATATATGCGCGACGCTTGCCGTCTCATCCGCCATGAGAGACGAAAGTGGTTCGTCGACTGGTGCCGCTGTCATCAGCGGTGCCGACGGCCACAATTGGATTGCTTCGCTTCCGGCACA
The DNA here is from genome assembly GCA_023337755.1 of Pythium aristosporum. Classification (NCBI taxonomy): domain Eukaryota; phylum Oomycota; class Peronosporomycetes; order Pythiales; family Pythiaceae; genus Pythium; species Pythium aristosporum. Next base: position 61,210 of record JAADXL010000053.1, on the reverse strand, counting down.
TTAGAAGACGACCATGGTGAAGACGCTCTCCCGACGACTGGCCACGCGCGCCGCCTCGCGCTTCATGCAGCAGCGCGCCGTCGCGGCGCCGCTTGCTCGCGCGAACCACACGCACGCGCCGCTGACGATGCTCACGGAGGATGAAGAGATGTTCAAGGATACCGGTACGAGCTGTGCTGCTTGGTCGTGCTGGGCGACGTGGTGCACTGACGATTGAGGGATATGTGCTCTTGGTGTTCTAGTGGCCAAGTTTGCGGCCGACATGGTGCTCCCTCGTGTCTCGGAAATGGACAAGACGGGGGAGTTTGACCACGAGATCACGCGCGGCCTGTTTGACAATGGCGTATGTGACGAGGCCCTGTCTTCAACACTGACGCGATTAATGACTGACACTTCACTGCGTTCGTGTGTGACTTTTAAAGCTCATGTCAGTGGAGATTCCGTCTGAATATGGCGGCAGTGAGGCATCGTTCATGAGCTTGTCGATCACGATCGAGGAGCTCTCGAAGGTGGACCCGGTCGTCGGTCTGCTGGTCGATTTGCAGAACACAGTCGTCAACAACGTCTTCCTCGTACGTTGGTGCTGCTTCTCTTCACAATGCGTGGCGTCTGAAGTCACACTAATGCCTCTTATGACCGCGCTTTGTTCAGATGCACGGCACGGAGGAGCAGAAGCAGCACTACCTCCCGCGATTGAGCACGGATATGGTACGTTGCACTCTATGGACCGCAGTAGTATAGCCCAATCTGACTCGTTTACTGTTCGATGGCAGGTTGGCAGCTTCTGCTTGAGCGAAGCGGGCTCGGGAAGTGACGCGTTTGCGCTCAAGACGCGCGCAGAGGTGTCGTCAGACGGCAGCTACTACACGCTCAACGGCCAGAAGATGTGGATCTCAAACGCCGAGTACTCGGGCGTCTACCTCGTCTTCGCGAACGTGGACCCGTCGAAGGGGTACAAGGGCATCACGTGTTTCATTGTGGACCGCGAAACCGAGGGCCTCGAGATCGGAAAGCCCGAAGACAAGCTCGGCATTCGTGCGTCGTCGACGTGCCCCGTGACGCTCACGAACGTGAAGGTTAAGAAAGAGAACATTCTTGGCGAGGTGAGTTGCGAGACTTCCCCTGTTCACTCATTGCATTCACTGGTTCTCACTGTGGTGCATTGCGGGCCATGATAGGTTGGTAAGGGCTACAAGATCGCGATCAGCACGCTCAACGAAGGCCGCATTGGCATTGCGTCGCAGATGCTGGGTCTCGCGCAGGGCGTGTACGACCAGACCGTTCCATACCTCTTTGACCGCCACCAGTTTGGCATGGCTATTGGTGACTTCCAGTCGATGCAACACCAGCAGGCCGAGGCCGCGTTGGAGATTGAGACGGCGCGTCTGCTCGTGTACAACGCTGCGCGTCTCAAGGATGCCGGTCTTCCGTTCGTGAAGCAGGCCGCCATGGCCAAGCTCCACGCGTCTCGCGTCGCCGAGAAGACAGCGTCCAAGTGTATCGAGTGGCTCGGTGGTGTGGGATTCACGAAGTACTTGCACGCCGAGAAGTTTTACCGTGACGCAAAGATTGGCGCCATCTACGAAGGCACCAGTAACATGCAGCTCTCGACGATCGCTAAGGTGATTAAAGAAGAGTACAAGAAGTAGATTGGTGGGAGGACGATTTCGCCAAAGTCCTTAATCACGATTTTTCAAATCACACTTGGATTGAAGGCCACGAATATCTCTGTCGAGGTTGAGCGCTGTGCATACGTGGGAGCGCTGCACGAGGCAATCTTCTACAAGTAAAGATTCAATCATCGCTAGTGTCAAGTCACCGCGAGCGCGTTGACGTTGTACATAGCGTGAAACGCGGGCAAGACGGAACCTGTTGATGATGGTGATGTGGTGTTCTACGTTGTGTTTGTTACCGTGCTTACTAGGACGAACCGACGTATCCTGGGGGAGCCTGATGGCTCAGTAGCTCTCCTTCATGCTAAAACCCTCAATTCAAACCGGAAGGTGGCAGTGCGCATACGATCGGAATGAAGAGCGAGAGATGCCTTAAGTATCGGGCAGCTCACCACGGGTAGTTCTTAGCAGCTTGAGAGGTCAGAGGATGCCACGCCAGAGCCGGCTCGCACGTAGACAGAGCGTCGGCGACCGTACTTAAGATCCCACACGGAAAACCCAACGGCCGAAAGCATCACTGCGGCGATCGAGAACCACACAAGCGCTTGAAATTGGCGCGGATCGTGGAAGACGACGCCCATCAATTGCATCACGACGGCGGCGCACTGATACGTCGCTGTTTGCATCGAGTTGATCGCACCGCGCCGACTCGGTTCGATCCATTCCTGCATGATCTGGGTCTCGGCGAGGTCCGCACTCCAGAGCCATGTACGCGAGACGATGGTCGAGCCAAGCATGACATAATCTGAGACCGAAGACTCGCCCGCGACCAAGAAAGCGACGACAACCGGGACGAGGCTGAACAAGAAGATCCATACGCTCACGACGGCGACGCGCTCAACACGGCCCAGACAGCGCGAGAGCGCAGGAAACACGACGGTTCCGACAAGGCCAGACACTGCGCTGGTGCCGCGACTGACGCCGAGGATGGAATCAGGTACACCGCGCCACTTGAGATATACGGTGTTGAGCGCACTGCTGTTCAAGATCGTCATGTAAAGCCCGCAAAATGCAAAGCTGAGCAAGAACACCGGGTGGTCCGAGTAGTTGCGCCACATGCGAACGTAGTGGCGCAGAGCTGCGGTGGCGCCTTTCTCCGACTGCGGTTCGTTCTCGAGGAGGTGCTGCTCGTCTTGTTCCTTGCGGGCGGGCGCGTCCTTGAATGCCAGCTCGGGCGTGAGATCGTAAATGTCCTTGGTTAGCACATACTCTAACGACATCGAGACGAAATTCCAGGTGCCCACAGTCGCTGTACCGACGATCGCTCGCGTCGTCGCGTCGTCGCCGGCAAAGTCCATGATGAATCCGAACACCATGGGTGCTATGATCGCACAGCTGAGGTCGATGCGACGCACTGCCGTGTTTAGCGACGCGAGGCTCAACGAATTGCTACCAGACAAGACCACGACCCAGTCGCGTTCAATGGCGAGGGTCTGTGCGTCGTTCAGTACCTGACTGCACCGCCACATACCAGCATCACTGCAAAGAGGCCGAGCAGCTCGGGTGTCCACGCGGGCGTGTGAATGCCGTCGGCATGCGTGACCAGCATGATCATGCTCAACACGAACGAGCTCAAGACAATCGCAAAGTTTTCCAGCAGAATCGAGTACTTCATGACCGTCCAGCGGTCCGTGCGATCCAAAAGGCGACCGACCGCCGGAATCGCAATGATGCATGCCGTGTATGTGACCAGCGAGAACGTCGCACTTGGGAGTAGTGTGTCCACGAAGACTTCCATGAAGAGAATTGGGATCGCGAACTGCCACATATTATCTCCCTAACAACAGTCATACTTAGTCGCGCGCAGTAGCTACAGTCGGTCGCACATTATCAGACGCACCCAAGAAGACAACAAGTGGCTGACGCAAAGGTACGTTTGAACGCGGGACGGCTTCTTGGACCCCGGGTTACCACTGATGAGAGGACAGCAGCAATGTGCGTTAGTCTATATCCCCACTTTCATGAACGGTGCAGTTCGCGTACAGGAGAGGGAAGTGTTCTTCCTGCTTCCGTGTACGATGATCCGTCCAAGCGGCGTGGAGGCAGAACAATAACGGGATCGCAGTTGTGTAGCCGATTACCGCCATGACGACGTTTCCGGAGCGGCCAAGGAAGCAGGCGCCATCCACACCCGCGAGACACACTGCAATACGGGCGAGATTTGATGGTGAGCCCATACTACGGTGGTTGTCGATTGCATGCAACCAAACGTACACGTTCCATCCCCAGCCAGCACGAGGCTTCCAACGCCGATGACCAGCGACACCAGCACCGACAGGTCCATCGCGCAGCGCCGAGTGCAATCCGATGGCCTGAAGGAGAAAGACAGTGGGTCGACGCCCACGTCTTCGTTGGTGGTGCGGCACCAATCACATCCTTCCAGCCTGGCACCTTGCCACTCTCCTGCCCATGATTGCTGCATTGTTTCCGTTCGTTTTAGCATAAATCAGTACAGCACACAGCTATGTTGCACAACTGTCAATGTTGCTTGAACGTCGCTTTTGTGTTGCACCACGTAGGTGGCACTGACTTCAAGTTAGGAGCCAATCAGATCGCGGCCAGAGGCCTGCCCCACGTCACCACCCTTTCGTTTCCATTCCGGCGTAAATGGGTGATTTGATTAGAGCTTGAAGTAGAGTGGTGGACGTGGAGCAGGTCTCTGGCCGCGGTCCCATTGGCTGTGCGGGCCGGCGCCATGGCTGAGTTTCGCCTTCATGCGTCAGAGCGTGGGCGCCGTCTTTCTCCGTCGACGAATTCCCCCACCAACGGGAGGACCTCGCGCTCACAACCCGATTTAACAGCTTGGACACCGGACACCACCACACAATGGCGATGACGATTGGCCGACGCATGGCGACCCGCGCGATGGCGCGTGTGGCGCAGCAACCGCGCAGCGTCGCCTCGCGCATGAAGAGCTCGCAGGCGATGGCGATGGACGACGATTCGTACATGGCTCCCCCCGGCCCAGTGACGACACTCACGGAGGAAGAAACCATGTTCAAGGACACTGGTACGTGGTCAAAACTGCGTAAGGCCCTCATGGAGACCGTGTGCTGACGTTTTGAATATCAGTGGCCAGATTTGCTGCGGATGTTATCCAGCCGCGCGTGAAGGAGATGGACCGATCGGGCACGCTTGACCGCGCGGTGCTGACGGGCCTCTTCGACAACGGGGTAAGCTTCTGTAAACCAGTGATGGAGGCACGTGGAGACTGAATCTCCCTCGATCTGTGGTGTTCTGCAGCTCATGTCCGTGGAAGTCCCGTCGGCGTACGGTGGAAGTGAGGCGTCGTTCATGAGCTTGGTTCTCACCATCGAAGAGCTCTCCAAGGTCGAGCCGTCGGTGGGCTTGCTCGTGAACCTGCAGAACACCGTCGTGAACACGATTATCCAGGTACACTCTGGGCACCGCAAACTCGAATCGCCCTCCGGCATCTAATAAAAGAGTTTGCTCCGTTTCTTTCTAGCTGTATGCCACGGAGAAGCAGAAGGAGGAATACCTTCCTCGATTGAGCGCGGATACGGCAAGTTTCAAAGTGACAGTCCCTTGGGAAGATGAGGTTTGCTGACTGAGTATACCTTGGACAAATAGGTTGGCAGCTTCTGTCTGAGTGAAGCCGGCTCGGGCAGTGATGCGTTCGCACTCAGAACGCGCGCCGATGTCTCGGCGGATGGTAGCTACTACACGCTCAATGGGTCCAAGATGTGGATCTCAAACGCAGAGTATGCCGGCGTGTTTGTCGTGCTCGCGACCGTCGACCCGTCGAAGGGATACCGAGGCATCACCGGTTTCCTCGTGGACCGTGAAACCGAGGGCGTGGAGATCAGCCCACCAGAGGACAAGCTGGGCATCCGTGCCTCTTCCACGTGCACGGTGACGCTGAACAATGTGAAGGTCAAGAAGGAGAACGTCCTTGGCGAGGTACGTCGACTACCCCACACGAGATATCTGTGAATCTTTCGGTGACTAAACCGTCTCGTTTCTGACCTCTCTCATTCAGGTCGGCAAGGGGTACCTGATTGCCATGAGCCAGCTCAACGAGAGCCGCATCGGCATCGCATCACAGATGCTGGGCCTCGCGCAGGGTGCTTTTGACCAGACCATCCCTTACCTCTACGAACGCCAACAGTTTGGCCGCGCAATCGGCGACTTCCAGGCCATGCAGCACCAGCAAGCCGAAGCCGCGCTCGATCTTCACATGGCTCGCTTGCTCGTGTACAATGCGGCGCGTTCCAAGGACGCTGGCACACCGGCGGCTGGGCTCATCCAGTCAGCGTCCATGGCCAAGCTCCAGGCTTCGCGGGTCGCCGAGAAGACCGCGTCCAAGTGTGTCGAATGGCTGGGCGGCGTGGGCTTCACGCGGGACCTGCCGGCTGAGAAGTTTTACCGAGACGCCAAGATCGGCTCGATCTACGGCGGCACCACCAACATCCAGCTCTCGACCATCGCTAAGCTCATCAAGGAGCAGTACAAGAAGTAGGCAGATGCTATCTCAGTACCCTACTGAACGCCGTACAGTGTAACCTTTTCAGTGCATTCAAAAGCCTCGTTTTAGTGACTGGGTTACACTCTCTGTGCACAAATGCGTAAACATCATCACCTCACCCACTTCAATTTGGGTTCGGGCCAGAGTGTGACTCTGAAACCCATATTCCGCGAAACCCGCGTGTCGCGGCCTTGTAAGAGAGAGTGTGAGTATCCTTCCTGGAAGCAAGGAAGCAGAGAGCGACCACCTCGAGGGAGATGGCCAAGAAGCCCAAGCAGCCGCAGGCGCCACCGCAGTCGCCACAGGAAGCCGCCGAGCCACAGGAGGCGGCAGCAGCGCCACGGTCGCCGCGCGACGCGTCCGAGCGCTCGGGCGCGAACGACGTGTCGCAGTCGCGGCGATCCCACGACACCAGTTCGAACGGCAACGGCAATGGGAAGCAACAAGGCAAGCCGCACGCCCACAATGATGAGACGTCGAGCGTGCTGTCGTCGCCCTCGAACCGCCGCGCGCAACAGCATCGCCCACGGTTCGACTCACGGGCGTCGTGGGCCGACTCGACGCGGTTTGATATGGGCCGAGCCGACTCGCGCGCGTCCGACATTTCGGCACGGGACCTCCGGCTCACGGCGCTTAGTGGTGGCCCCAAGCAAGGGCACAACCGTAACCGCGCCGATTCGCGCGCGTCGCGACTGTCGCAATCGAGCCGCAGCTCGAACCGCTCGCGGACGACGTCGTTTGTGTCCAACTTCGGTGCCACCAAGCCGCGCAAGGAAAGCAACGCGTTGTCAACGATCACGGAGCACTGGAACCTCCCCGAAGACGAATTCGGCAGTCCGTTCCAGGAGTTTGATGCGCAAGGTGAGGTCAAAAGGACACCGGGAAAAGGGCCGGAGAGATGTAGTGAACTGACGATTTGCGTTTGGATTCCTTTCCGCAGAACAACCGATCCGAGAACAGCTTGAACGCGGCATGGCTGTCATTAATGAGCACACGGTAATGAGGCGCTATATGTGCTGCACTGAACTCTTTGAGTATGACTCACGTCTTCGATCTTGCGGCTGTAGACCAAGTTGAAGGAGATTGAAGACGCCATCACGGCCGCCATGTCGGAAGTCTGGGGATACTGGGTACGTAAGCTTATCGTTGGAGTCGAACAGGGCGAATCAGGGGTCTAATAGGCTTGCGCTTGGGACGTAGGCGGATCCGATTCAATTGTTTTTGCACCCGGCCGAGCGCGTCGATGTGCAGGATCTCATCCGCACCGACAATGAGCTGTTCAACAAAGTGCTGACCGTGTTTGCTGTGCTGTGCGATGAAATCTCGGAGCTCAAGGTCACGGTGGAGGACAATTTTTACCCGGCACTGATCATGTTTGGCCATTCGTACAATGGCGATGACCGCGACGCGAAACCGGGCGAAGATGAAGTGTTCATCGGCCGCATGCTTGCATTTTTCCAGGATATTTCCAACTTTGTAGACCGCTGCAACGCGATCACGATCAACATGCTCCACCAGTTGGCGAGTCTGTACCAGAGTTTCCAAAAGCTTTGGAAGTCGACATTCAAGTTGGTGCATCTCCACCCCGTGTTTGATGCACTTGCCAGTCTCTTGGAAGTCATGATTACGATCGATGCGATCGTGCTTGAGAACCCGCATATCGTGACGGCGTGGGACAAATACAAGCGCATGATGCAGTACGTGCGTGCCGACCCGGCGCGGTACAACGTCACGGTTGAGAAAGTCAAGCAGTTTGAAAGACTGCTCGTGAGTCTCGACCAGACAATTATGAGCGCCCAAGTCTTCCAGACGTGCATTGAACAAGACTTTGAAGCATTTGGCTCGGGCGAATTGGGTGACGACGACGAGGATCAGGACGACGACGACGAGATGCGCAGTGGTCGCGCGAGCAGTGACATGGAATCGCGGATCGATATTCGATCGAACCGTGTCTTCATCGAAGAGTTTCTACACTGCATTAGTGCACGTCTAAGCCAAGCGGAAAATGCCATCAACACGCCCACGGAAACCTACGAGCGCGACAATCTAGTGGGCACAGCGGGTCTGTACGTGCTGCTGCGTCGCCTGCTTCCGTCCAATGTGCCGGCCGATCCAACTCTCTACAAGCGCCTGTGGGAGTCGCAACTGCGGACCCCAGCCGTGACGATTTGCGGCAAGATCTCGTGGTTCATGCCCGACTTTTTGTTGCGGTATGCACCGATGAGTTCGAACAAGCTCCAGCCAATGGATATTGTTCAGTTTCGCCGCGAGTACTTGCACACGCTGGACCAAGCGTTCCCGGGCGATGTCGCCGCGGCTAAGATGGACTTGAGCGCATGGCTCGTTCGTATGGAGTCGTTTTTCCAGCCGACCACCAGAGGAATGGGCGATCCTGCAAGGACGTTGAGCATTCGTGGCAATCTGATCATCAAGGGGCTCATCTTGGCCAAGAAAGTCCAGACCATGATGCACACACTCGTAAATCTCCACTTGTCGCTCAGCATTCCGATGCCCAAGCGTGTGGTGCGCCCGCTGTACACGTGTATCGAGATCTTGAAGGCCGTCGAGTTTATGTTTGCGCGCAAGAACCCGATCCTCGCAGAGAGCTGTTCGTTAGTGCTGCGCCAGGTTGCGCACTCGCTCTTCTCCTACTTTCGCCCAGTGAAGGCGCGTCTCGAAGCCAGCAAACGGTTCGACGACACCAAGCTCGACGTTCTCGCCGCGGTCACGGTAATCGAAGAGATCCTTCACGCGGGCGAGTCGTTCTCATACACTCGCTTGACGATCCTGGACCTAGCGACCCAAATTGCTCTCATTTCGCCGGATGGCACGGCGAGCTCGGTGAATGGCGAAGGTGGCGGCGGGTTTGTCGAGTTGAAGGATGCCGAAGAGCCGATCAAGCTGATCTGGAAGATGCGGTTGCTGAGCGATTTCCAGCGCCGCATTCGCAAGGTCTGTGACTGCTCGTTCTTCTACTGGAGTCGCGAGCTGTTGCACCCGTTCATGCAAGATTTGTACGGCCAACCCGAGCACTGCAATCAGATCCAGTACGTCGTGAGCGGATTTCTGGATGCGATTCGACTTATTCGTGGTGCGCAACATGAAGAAAACAATACGGGCTATATCAAGGCGTTTTCTGAGTTCATCGACATGGTCATGGAAGAAGAGATCGTGGACAATCTGTGCAAGGACGTTGAGAACGATCTTCGTCTTCACATTCACTCCGTGCACCTTGACCACATGGATGCGCCCAATCCCAAGAGCGCGGACTTCAAGGTGCTCCATCGTTACGTCGACTTGCGCCCCATTCGCCTGTACGGCAAGATGCTCGACTTGAGGCAGCGCGTCACCCACTACCTCGAGAACACGTTCTACAATCTCACGACCGTCGCACTACACGACTGGAAAACGTATGGAGAAATGCGGAACCTGGCCAACGACAAGTACGGACTCAGTCTCGCTGACAATCATCTACCGATGGGCTCGCTCGACCAAGGACTCGACATTTTGCAGATCATGCGAAATATCCAGATCTTCGTCTCGCGGTACAACTACAATCTGAACCAGCAATTTTTCCTCGAACGGCGCAGCGACAAAGGATCGCGCCACCTCAATTCGATTAACATCCACTCGATCGCGAGCTCGATCCGCACGCACGGTATGGGCATCATGAACACGACCGTCAACTTCACGTACCAGTTCCTCGCTCGCAAGTTTGATGTCTTCTCGCAGTTTCTCTTTGACGAGTACATCAAAAGTTACTTGCAGCGCGAACGGCGGTGGTTCAAGAAACACCGCGACGACAAGGACGTCGACAACAAGTACCCATACGACCGCGCGTTCCAGTTCAACAAGGATATCCGCAAGCTGGGCGTCTCGGATTCCGGGAAGACATTTCTTGATCAGTTTCGAATCCTGATCACGGAGATTGGCAACGCGCTTGGCTACGTTCGCATGGTGCGCTCGGCCGGTATGAACTATTGCAGCAATGCGATCAAGTTTGTGCCCGATCTCAACCACACGCACTTTAAGTTTGAAGCCTACGCGGGTGAAGGCGTCGAGGAAGTTCGAGACGAAGAGACCAACACCATCACCGAGCCAAAGATTGTCGGCGCGAAGCTCTCGCGAGAGACACTGATCGCCGCGCGCAACTTGGACTCGGTCATCTCCAACCTGTCGAAGAACTTCTCCGAGAATAATGACTACTTCAAGGTGCTCGTCAAAGTGTTCCAAGATGTGACAGCCGGCGACGGTCAAAAGCACTTGGTCAACTTTGCGTCGATCCTACCGGCGCTGACGATCAATTTCGTGGAAACCATGGTCCAAGCCAAAGATCTCATGTACAAGAACACACGTCGCCGTGAATCGTATTTCACGGACGACGGATTTGCCATTGGGGTGGCCTACATTCTCGCGATGCTCAACCAAGGAGAGGTAAGCTTTCGTCTGCAGTTCGTGCCTTGATTTCGAGGCAAGGGATCTAACTCGTTCTCGTAAATGCTCAGGCATTCGATGCACTCCACTGGTTTGAAGAGGTCTCGCGCAAGTACGCGCAAGAAGAAGCCATCTATATTGTACGTGGTGAGCTCCAGCTGAACACCGTGAGCATGGGGATTCTAACATAGTTCCATTCTTGAAACCAATACAGCAAAAACAAGCCGAGCGGGACGCGCGCAAGCAAGAGCAAGCGGCGCGCAAGCAGAAAGAGACGACCGCCGAACTCATTGATGACGAAGAAGAAGTGCACACGCTGCAGCTCACGGCCAAGCGCATCGAGCTTAACAAGCGTGAATTCGATTTGCTCGATTGGTCGCTCAACGGCGCGCGCATTTTCTTCAAGGACTAGCTGCGTCTCGAGTCCAATTTCTGAAGTATCTGGCGCCTTGTATCGCTCATTCACATTGCCATTTGTGCCCAACAGTAAAATTCCTCTTTTGCTCCTTGATACCATTGAAACGCTATTGCTTCTCGGCGCTGTTGATGCGCATGCATTCACTGCCGCTTCTTGGCCGAGTGCTTCCGCGCGTCGCCCTGAATGAATTGCGAGATCCAGTAGAGCTGCTCAGAGAACACCATCAGATGCAAAGCTCATGCACAGGAGTTCATATACACGGCGCGAAGACTCACCAGCACGATCACGTGCACGGCCACGAGGCCGGCGACGAACATGTTGATGCCCGTCCCCAGTTCTCCGCCCAAGAGATCCATTGTCGCGGCTGGTGTCTCCTTCTGCGTTGTCGTTTCTGTCTGACTGATGAGCTCCTGGTGATTTTCCCAGCAGATCCAATTCTTCCGTTTTGAACCGTTCTACATGCCACTGAATGCACGATGATTGGCTGCTTGCGGCCAATCAGAGTGACCACCGCGTCCGTACTGTCTCCGATGGCGACGAGCATTCGGAGAGTCGAAGTCGGAGAGCGCCAATGGCGCGCGCCGGTAGCGGTTCTGCTGCCAGAACATGACGCCAAAGGCACAGAACAGCATCATGGGTGCGCGCACCCAGCCAATGTCCAGTCCCGAAGAGGCAGGTGTGAGGCGAGCGCCCAGAAGTTCGACTCGCACACGTGATGGTTGGTGATGGATGGTGATGGCGACGGCGGAAGTGCCAGCGTGGGGATCCTTCCCCGCGTGCACCGAAATGATCTCAAATGGGAATGATAATGATGTCGCCAGATATTTCTCGGTGATGTATGCGGGCACACCAGGGTGCAAGGCCGTGTCGTAGAGCACGAGGTGGCCGTCGCTGGTCGTGACCAGTACGTGGCCGGGCAGCGCCGTGACGATCGCAGCCCGCTGCGCAGACTTTGCATGCAGACGGCTGCCCAAGATCCGCGCGCGCGGTTGCAATAATGCGGTTAGTGTGCACGTCGGAAAGCCGAGATCGCTGTCGTCAAACGGGTCCATGGCGTCGGCGCCAATGGGCACGAGGCCATTGTTGCGCTTGATCGAGGCGAACCGGTTGATGCGGTAGGCAAGTCCTTTGTCGTCACTGGTGCCGGCATACAGTATCGTATGGCGCCACACGTCGCGCTGCAGACTCGTGATCGCATGGCGTGAGCCTTCACACGTGAGCCCGAGCAGACGTCGATCCAAGACGTCGACAAAGTGGACTCGGTTCCCGGCTGCAAACGCCACCACACGGGCGGCAAGCGTCTGGAAATGGGCCATCTCACCCAGGCCAGGGTTAATCTCTTCAATGAACGAGCCGTTGTGGCCGTCATAGAAGCTCAGATGACCGTCTTCGCTGCTTGTCAACATGACGAGTGATTGGTGGGAGGCCACCATTGTGATCTGCGACAGCTTTCGCGGTGACTTGGTTGTAAACTCGAAGTCCATCTCGAGATGCGTATGGAGACCAAGCGGCGCGATACTGCGTCGTGTCGGATTTGCAAAGAAGGGATGTTTGTTGTGAGGACACACACCGCGCCCAGAGTCGTACTCACCAGCAGGGAGATCGACCTTGGCGAAGCACATTGGGTGCTCGTTGCCACTAAGGCGGCGGTAGTCACCAGCGACGAGGCGTCGGCCGTGAAACACCCGCAGCTTGTAGACCATCAGATCGCCGTGCTGTGTGACGAGCAAGAGATGCGACGCACGCTCCGAGTGGAAGGCGACGCGCGTGATAGGGCTCGGAATCTCCACGAGCTGGTGCCACAGCAGTGCCTGGGAGATCGGATGCCGTAATTCCAGAAACCCGGTTTGCTTGTCGAGCACCAGGAGGAACTGCACGACCGGCCCCGTGGAATCGAGCACACCGGGACGACTTGAGTGGCCAGTGTTTCGCTTGCCGCCGAGGTTGCCATTGGGGCGAAACGAGATGAGCTCAGTGTGGAGAGACGCAGGCGTTACAGCCTCCGACCGCAGTGGTGATCTCCACGTGCCTTGCGGCGCGAGCCAGTCGTCGAACTTCTCGTTCGAGTGCTTGAGCGACGGCCGGTGCCACGATTTTGTGTGGTTCACTGCTGCTGCAGAGGCGACTTTCGATGCATTCAAGCGGGTCTGTTCGATCTGGACCATGCGCTGCAGCAGCGCAGCTTTGGCTCTGAGCAGCGCCACGTACTCGCGCGTGGCTTGGACTTCCGCATCGATCACTGCAGTGAGGAGCGCGTCGCGAGGCGACTGCCCAGCGGCGGCGGGTATGCCGCTTTCTTCGGCGCCCACGCAATTGTATCCGCATAGGAGACCAAGAGAGATCCACGTGATCACAATGGATCGCACCACTTTCATCATCGCCATGTTCTCTTCCCACCCACGGTCGGCTGGTCCAGTCTCCCTCCATTGCTTTCGAAGCCCACATAGCTGAGCTTGTAGGTACACTTTCCGACGAAAGGTCGCGCACACGGAGCTTGTGTGACTCTTCGCTGGAAACCGTACTGTATACGAAAAGCAAGTACGTAGTGGGCCTCATCACCGCGAAGAAAGAGCTGACATCCAATCACAATGGCTCATCCACTCCACGCCACATGCATAAACATACACACAGCCTCGTCCAGTCGCTTACCCGTCCTTAATGACAAAGACTCTGAGAGTCGGCGGAATCGCGTGCGATCGTCCAATCGCTTGCCAGTCATTATGACAGAGAGTGAGAGAGTCGGCAGGATCGCGTGCCGATCTTCGGCTGGCGATATCAGATCAAGCGCTGCTGGATCATCCAGCGCGCCCAGTATCATGCCCACACCGCACGGCATTTTCGCTCGCATTCTAAGGTCACCACCTCCTCCTCATCTCAGACCACTCGTGATCATCATCGTGTTGCCTGCGGGCAGTGAAAGCCCCGTGGAGTTTCTCAGCAGCTCCCATCATTCCTTCCGTTGGTTGGCCCAGAATTAAAGTCGACGCAAAACGGGCGCCGCCGGGGCGGTTTACTTCTCCCAGTCCGCACTCCATTCGGACTCAACGGTCGCGAGAAGCGTGGCCATTTGGCCGTTTCAGCAGATGAGCTGGTCGCTTCGGTGCGAAAAGGCAAGTTGCCTTTCCGACAGCCAATCACAACTGAGTTTAGCTCATGCCGCTTTCTTTGGATCTGCTGCCTTTCGCGGGCGTTACTGTATGTTTCTTCTTTGTGAAGCTTCAACCAGACAATCGATACTCGTCCATCCAATTGCTGGGCTGCACCTTGTCGCCCCTGCACCAAGAGCAATGTTAAGTCACGGCAGCCTCGCATCCCGCCCATCGCTTCTTGGATGATTCACGCGTACGCTACGTCGCTCAAAGACAGGCCAGCCCCCCTTGCTGATTCAAACTTGGTTTGGCTGGTTCTCATGGCTCGCTCGTACGTAGCATGGGATGGCCCAGTCGCTTTTTCTCGTGGGCCAGTGGAGGAGCTCTCGCCTGCAGTGCTGTGGGAGGAAGGATGCAGGCTACGCCCTTCCTCCCACCCTGCCACCCTCGAAGGAGACAAATTGCTGGCGGATCACTTTCGAATCCGTCGTCCGTTCCTCACTTCCGTCTCTGTTCTTTCGCGTCGACTCGGCCACGATGGGGGACGCGTTTGTGACCGTGGTCAAGGTGCTGGCGTCGCTGTCGGCGCTCTACATGTGCCTCAGCCCGACGTCGGCCATGTACAAGGTCCACAAGCTGCAGTCCACGGGCACGGCGTCCATCGTGCCGCTTGTCGCGCTCTGGGGATGCAACCACATGTGGTACGTCGCAGTGTCCACACTACATGTGATGGAGGGACGCCCACGCGTCCGTCCATCCGTTGCTTCAAGCTTTTTCCCGCGAATCTCCATGACTGACTCGTGGTGTGATAAAAATGTGACAGGCTCTTGTACGGATACGTCACCAACGACGTGTTCCCGCTCATGGTCACGTACATCGTCGGCGACGTGACCAGCGTGGCCTTCATCTGTGTCTACTACCGCTACACGAGTGCCAAGAAGCTCGCGCGGCGAGCGTGCGCCGCCGTGCTGCTCATCAATGCGATTGCCACGGTGTACGCCGTGCTGGGCAAGACCGGCCGGCTCCACGAGCGGCAGGCCGACGTCAAGCTCGTGGTCGGCATCTTTGCGATGGCTTCGAGCGTCTTTCTGTACGCATCTCCATTTGCGACCATCAAGCACGTGGTCGCGACGCGGTCGTCCGAGTCGATTCCGTTTGTCATGGTCGTCGTGGGTCTCGTCAACAATGCGCTGTGGATCCTCTACGGCTGTCTCATCCACGATGCCATGCTGGTGATCCCGACATCCGTGAACGTCTGCATCGGCGGCGTGCAGTTTGTGCTCTACTTTGTCTACCACCCCACGCGCCAGAAGCCCGGCGCCACGGTTACCGCTGGAGCCGTGGCGTCCAACGTCGGCAGCGGTGCGATTGAGATTGTCACGGACGCGCCGCGGCTGGAGCAGCCGCAGGTGGCCAAGGCGAGCGACAGCACGAGCATCCAGGTCGAAGACGACGGCCACCACTACGTCAGCGTGAGCACGCCCAACGGCCGCCAGGCGTCGGCTGGCTTTGCCAATTAGAGAAAACTTATATATTTAAAGTGTATCGAATCAACTTCAACAATCTGTTGTTCGTTTTTTTTTTTCGGATCCAGAGAAGTTGCGACCAAGCAGACAAACGAGGATGAAACCCATGGGATGGTGGGCGTCTGGGTCTGATAAGCGTACCGTATTGAAGTGAAGCAAGGCTTCGAACGAACCGCCACCTTCTCGCGAAGAAGAGCGAGAGGGTTTCGCAAGAATTCCGAACGCATCCGAACCGGTCAACGTGGAATCCTTCAACCGTGAATGCAAATGCCGCGTCACCACCACGACCCTCGGCCAACGCCTGCTCGCGGACTCGCCACCTTTTGAACCCACGCCAAGGGTCTCTCGCAAGCGAACGAGGTCTCTCGCCGGCCTGCCCTCTTGGTTTAGCAGAAACGGACCCGACGAAGGCGTGACGCGCTCACCACAATCCAACAAGCCATGGTCTCGGATACCACGCTCGCGGTCGTCAATGTGGTCGCGTCCTGCACGGCACTCTACATGTGCATGAGCCCGGCGCCGACCATGGTCCGCATCTTGAAACGCAAGCGCACGGGCCACATGCCGGCGCTGCCCATCGTGGCGCAGTGGGCGTACAACCACATTTGGTACCGATTCCACAAGCCTCAGGCCCTGCTTTCCATGCCTACTTATCCACTGATGCGACGTGCTTACAGGATGCTCTATGGCTTGCTCACCAACGCCTACTTCCCGCTCTTTGCGACCTACGCCGTGGGCAGTCTGCTGAGCGTCGCGTTTCTCGCCATCTTCTTCTACGGATCCGAGAGCGACCGCAAAGCCCACGTCGCACAGCTCATCGCCGTGGCACTTCTCTTCAACATTGCCACGTCGTGCTACGCCTTCCTGGGGCCACGCGTGCAGCAGGCCCACCACGTCGAGCAGATCGTTGGCGTCCTCGCGATCGCGTGTGGACTCGCGCTCTATGCCTCGCCGTTTGCCACGATCCGCGTCGTGCTCACGACCAAGAACGCCATCTCGATCCCCGTGGGCATGGTGCTCGTGGGCACGATCAGCAATGCGACGTGGATTGTCTACGGTGCGCTGATGGACGACTACTTCATCGTGGGACCCACCATTGTCAATACGTGTCTGTGCGTCGCGCAGCTGCTGCTGTACGTCGCGTTCCGCCCAGGTCGCCGACGAAAGACAGCGCGCAGCCATGGATCCCAAAGCGAGTCTACGAGTCCGGACTCTTCTTCCCCCAGTAGCCGCAGCAGGAGCAGCGGCCATGACCAGTCGTTTGTGATGCTGGAGACGCCCAAGACTACGGGCGGCACTCACCGCGTGCACGACATAGCGGACCGTGCATGAGCTCCAGTAGTACTCTATTCAGATGCTTTGACCCACCAAATCCGTCCATTCAATCCGATGCATTTTGCTGTTCATGTTCCCGTCAATCGTCGTCCTGGCCCTGCGTCTGGTGGATAGATAAGCTCAGTAGCTCCATCAGCCGGCGAGTGCGCGGCAGAATCTCGTGCATGGTCGCTGCACCGAGCTCCTTCTTCAGGTCGCGGATGAGTACCGACATTTCGCGCACTTGGCGCACGCCGGCGACGCCACCGCTCGCGGCATCGACCCGTCCACGCGTGGACTTCTGGACCACGTAATTGGGCGCGTCGTCGTCATCCTCTGGTGCTTCACCACCGTCTCGTGCTGAAGGACGGGGGCGTTCCCCCTCGACCAGCGATCGAATGGCATCAATGCAGATCACTGGAGACGCGTTCGGCTCTGCAATCCAATCATAGACAACTTGTTAGCGATCGTGTGTCTCCAGTCCCATTCTTCAAGAATGCACACGTACTCAGCACGAGCAGCGATCGGATCGCCTTGAGGAAATTCTCCATCTCGTTCACAAAGAGATAGATTTCCTAGTCCAATAGTGTGCGGAAGAGTGTCAGTCTTTCTTCACAGGGGCGAGTGGAACCGTCAGGGAGGAGTACGGACGTTGATTCGTGGCAGCACGCCGTCGACTTGCTTCACGTCAAAGACGTGAGAGAAGTGTCGCACAATCTGGTTCACGAGCACGCTTGGACGTCGCTACAGACACCACCAGACACGCTATCGTCAGCACCATGCCTTGGGCAAGCACACAGGAGCCTTCCCCACACGCACCTCGAGCTCTTCGGCCGCCTGTGTATAAATCTCCTTGTGGTGCATGACGCTCTTCTCGAGCTCCACGAGTTCCGCGACCATGCGCACGGCACGAGGAAGACTTGAGAGCAGCGGCTGCTGCGAGCCACTACTGTTGGTAGAGTCCTGCTGCTTCAACAAGCTCGGCTCGACCGATCGCTTGCACAGCTCCGTGACGATGGATACCTTGAAACCCTGCCGTAAGGAGAGAAGCCCCTCAGTATCCCGCACATTCTCTCGTAAGACTCGCTGCACCCACCTCCAGCTCATACAGCTTTTTGCGGTCGACCATCCACTGCTGCAGCGTCGGCAGCACCTGCTCCAGCTCAAAGCGCGTCTCTGTCTCGTGCTGATTGTCTGGGTCACCGTTAAAATACACAAAGCCGCACACGTCGCGGATAAACTGTTCCATGCGTGGCACGGCCGTCACAACGTTGCAGAGCTTCTGGAGGCTCGGCGAGATGAGCGTAATGTCGGTCAAGTTGAGCACGCGACACACTTCCTTCACGATCTCCAAGAGTGTCTCCTTGGGGAGTGTGGCGAGCCGGTTGAGATGGAGCCGGTGGTTCATGCGGTCGCGCTCCATGAGCTCGGTCGTGCCCATGAACTTTCGCAGCTCGTGGATGTCGTTGGCTTCTTCCAGCGCGAGTTTCTGCTCCGAGAGCTGCCGCTCGAGTTGGTGGATGCGGCGCTGCGCGAGCCGGTAGTCGCGGATGCTCGGGCGCGACTCGGCCTCCATGGCCAAGTTAGCGTTCTCGTCCTTGAGCTCGCTGATCGTGTCGCGGGCAGCGAGTAGTTCCTCTTCAATACCGCTAATCTTCTTGACCATGATGGCCTCACGCTGCCGCAGCTTGGCCGCGGCTTGCTCTTGGTCGCGTCGTGCGGCCTCGAGCCGCTGAAGCATGTCGTCCGAGGCGTCTAGCAATCTGGTGCTGTGGCGGCCCTCGGACACGGACTCGCTCCAGTGCATCGAGTCGGCCTGGCTCAACGACGACCGACGCGACAGTGAGTTCTCCTTGTCGCGCACTTCGCCGTTCAGGGCCGCGACCTGCGAGCGTAAGTGGTCAATCTCGCGCTGCATTTGCTCGCGCTGCGTCTCGTACAGACCGATCCACTCGAGCGCCTGGTTGTCGGCGGCGTTCGTCTTGCGTGGCGCGCGCTGCTGCAGCTGCTGAAACACTTTGCGGTCGCGCGCCCTGTTGAGCGTCTCCTTGTCGACATGCTGCTGCACTTTTTTCTGCATGCGCTCCACGAGCACTTCCTTGGCCTTAACGCGGTGCTCGCTGACCTTGAGCTGCTGCTGCAGCTTGAGCACGGACGCCTTGAGCGACTTGGTGTGCCTCTCTGTCTCGTCCTTTTGGCGCTGCACCTCGCACTCGAGACGCGCAACCTCGTTCTGGGCATTCTGGAGCGATCGCTTGAGGTCGTCACTCTTTTTTGCGAGCGACGCGACGTCGCCCTCGGCTTTGCTCTGCTCTTTGTGCGAGCGGTTCGAGTCGATCACGAGATCCTGAATTGCCTACAGAGAGAATGAGCGATGTGAGACCAAAGAGGCTTTCTGAAGAGCTAAAGAGGAGCTGCAGATTTGCACCTCGTTTTTCTGCCCTAGCTGCAGCAGCAGGTCCTGCACGAGGTTCATCATGGACGCGTGGTCGGGCGCGATCGCCTTAGAAGGGAGTTCCCGCAGTACCAGCACTGGCAGCCCGTTCTTACGAAGCAGGATATTTAGATCACTCCACTGAGTTCTCTGCATCTCACGCTCCGTGTCGCCACCGCCATCACTAGCGGCAGCGTCCGGCTGCTGCCGTGGTGGCGTCCGCGGCCACGGGTTCGCAGCAGCCGCAAGACTGTCGGTCGCGTCCTTGTGCTCGTCTTCGTCATGCGGCGAGAGCCGTCGAGGCGAGAGCCGCGGTCTCGATCTCGAGCTGGGCTGCGACGAGCCCACGCCCAGCGCATCACTCAGCTCGTCATCGTTCGTCCGCTTGGATGAGACGACATGGTCGTGGGACGACGACGACGACAACGCGCGCGGCGACGACGCGTACGACGCCGATGATGATGACGACGACGACGACGCCACGAGTCGATCGATGAGACTCGGACGCGCCGAACCGCTTGGCCTGGGCTCGTCGTTGCGCTGCATTTGCTGCGGGTGCCGCGTCGGCGGCACGAGTCGGCGGCGGTAAGCTAGTGTTGGCTCGGGCGCGTGGTGATGGTGGAGCCCACTCTGGCTCTCTTCGCTCAGCGCCGAGAGGCCCGACCCACCCAGCAGCATGGACCGGTCCAGCGGACTGCCCATGTGCGCGGCTATGCTCGCCGACACGGGACGTCGCCATGCCGGGTCCTCGGGCGACAGCGGTGGCTCGTGGGACATGGAGAGCAGCTCTTCGTCGTCCAGCAGAATGAACCGCGGCGGCGGGAAGTCGCCTTCTTCGCCCGCAGCCGTGCTGCCCACGTGGACGCCGCTGAAGTGGCTGCCGTCGTCACTGGACAGCACATCGCCGTCGCCGCCGCCTTCGTGGTCCGCGTCCGGGTTCTCGTCGCGGTCGCGGCGTCGCGTGAAGGCCTCGGCACGCAAGAGCACTTCGACCGTCGACGGAAGACCGCCGCTCGCTGCTGTCGGACTCGCGGCAGAGGCGCCGCCGCCAAAGTCGCTGTTGGCGCCGCTGGACGAGAGCACGTCGTCGTCGGCGGCGTCCAGGTCGAAGCCATTGTCGCGCAGAAACTGGTCGACGCTGGCCGTGCTGAACGCGCCGCTGGAGGACGCCTGGTGCATGGGCGGCTGGCTCTGCTGCTGCAGCCGCAAGAGCTCTTCTTCGCTCTCGGCCGCCGACTGCACCGATGACGCCGCGAGCCGCGCCTCCATTTCTTATTGGGGGTATAGAATACAACTGGAGCTCTTGGGGAGAAATATATTCGCGCCCATTCTACGGGATATTCGAATGGCATGAAGACCTCTGATACCATATTATTTGGTATAGTACGATGGGATCACTTACCTGTGAAATATGATATCTGAACGGTTATTCTGGAACTGACGAGCTCAGTTGGAACCCTCCACGATGGCTGACGTCACCAGGACGCGATGGCGGCGGCTGCTGCTGATCGCGCTGCTGCTGGTGGCGGTAATGCCGTGTGCGCTGGCCTTCCAAGAGGACCCGTACAAGGTGCTGGGCGTCAAGCGCGGTGCGTCCGAGAGCGATATCAAGCGCGCGTATCGGTCGCTCGCTCTCAAGTGGCACCCAGACAAGGTCAGTCTCTCTCTCTCTCGATGTGATAGATAGCGAGGTAAGGGAAGCTGATGCGTGTGTGTAATAGAACCCTGGAAATCCAGATGCCGAGCAGCAGTTCATGCGCATCGGCGCGGCCTACGACCAGCTCACGAGCGGGAACTATGACACATCGCAGCCACGCCACGGCTACGGCAATGGCGGGTACGGCAACCGGTACAACCAGCAGCAGTGGCAGTGGCACCACCAGCAGCAACAACACTGGCAGAGACAGCACTATTTCCAGCAGCAAACGTACGGTGGGCATTGTGTGGTCTATTGGAACTTGCGACGTGCTAACCCGTCCTGTGGAATGTAATCACCATAGGATGTCACCGTTCCCGTTTTCTTTCTCGACGATCGCACTGCTAGCTGCCTTCGTCTGGATCATGGTGGTGCTGCCAACGTACATGCAGTCGGACGCGTCGTCAAATGGCCAGAACCAAGCGAACGGCTCTCAACCGCAGAGCAACAAGACCAACGCAAGCGACGACAAGGTACCGCTCCGTGTGGCTCCGAGATCATTGGGGCGAAAGGATCTGATCGTGAAGAGTGCATGACGTAGCCGCGCGCGAGTCCGCACGATCAAGTGGCGCGCGTCTTTGCGCCGTCGCTATTTGCGTTCAACCCGCTGTACCTCACGGCCAGGGGGCGACGCCTCCTGCTCTTCTTTCCGGACCCCACTGCGTTTGGCAACAACGTCCGAGGTAACAATTTCGAGTCTCTTGTTGACTTCCTGCCGATGCACATTCCTCACGTCGATGTGTAGATCAATTCTCAGTGCTGGAGAAGCTCGCGTCCGAGTTTGCGCGGGATCCGCTGACGTTTTGCTGGCTCGATCTCGCGACCCTGCCGGCGGCGCAGCGCACCAAGTGGGAGACTCAGTTCAAGCAGTCACTAGGGGTCTCTACGTCGCGTGAGTCTCTCTACCTCTCTCTGCATGTGTGCTACCAAGAGATGACTCACTCAGGTGGTGATGTTGGTTTTCTTCTCAGCTCTCGTGGCGGCGTTCAGTGTCAAGGGCAAAAAGGTCTCGTTCTATGCGCCCACGCGCAGCGCCAAGCTCGATGTGGACGACGCGCGCCAGTGGATTGCGCGCCTAGCTGGCGGCGAAATCGCGCAGGAAGAAGCGCTGTCGACGCTCTTTACGAACTGAGCGGAGGTGCAATTCCCACCTTGAGGACGTATTGTATTTTAAAGAGTATGGTTTTTCTAGTGTATGGTTTTGGCGAGGTCCGTGACCGACGTCCCCTTGCGTCTACGCAGGAGGTCGGTGCTATTCGTACTGTCGGCCATCACGGACGGAGGCGGCGACGAGACCACCCCGCGCGTTTCGAGCAGTTGCTGTAGTTGTGACTCGAGTTTTTCCTGGTGCTTGAGCAGCAAGTTCATTTGGTGGAGCACGAGTCCGACGCGATCGTCACCACCGCCATTACTACTCGACGCGACGGCGTTTCGCACGGAACTCTCCCCGTCCCCGGGCCGCGACACCGTGCGTCTCGCCTTTGCAGATGCATCGCGCGCTGTATTGCACGTCTCCACCGACTCGAACGAACCGGACACGGGCTCGGCCATGCGAATGGACGAGTGGCGCCGTGGTAGCGACTCCGCAGTCGTCGCCCTGGCCGTCGCCGCCTCTGCGGGATTCCCAACGTCCGCGGTCGACACCGACTTTCGTCGCGCAGGCGAAGGCGAGCCCAGGCGAACCGACGCCAGGCGCGACAGTGGCGGCATGGCCCGCTCGCCGGCAGAAGGCGTCGCCATGAACGTGTGCAGCTCGGGCACGTCTTCCGCGTGGACGCCTGGTGGCATGAGCGCCTGCAGGCCGTCCGTGTGCCACACACCGGCGAGGCTCTGAATTAGTGTCCTTGTCTTGGCGGTCGGGTCGGTCAGCACGGTGAGCGCCTTGCGGTGGCGCAGGTCCACGATCTCGCGAATCGAGCGCAGCACGAACGGATGCCGCAGCACGATTGCGAGCAGCTGTGCGCGCGTGACGCAGTGGGTCTCGCAAAAGTCGACGGCCTGGATTGTCGCAAGCCGCGGGCGCTTCGGGTTCATGATGGCAAACTCGCCAAAGCACGTGTTGGGCCCAAAGAGCGCGACCTTGGTGTGGCCCACAATGGCCTGCACGTAGCCCACAAAGAGAAAGAACAGCTCCGAGCCAAACTCGTCCTGCCGGATTATGTGCTCGCCCGGCAAGTAGCACTGTACCTCCATGGTGAGGTACAGCTCGTGGATGAACTCGGCGCTGCAGCCCGCGAGCGTGGGCATGCGCGTGGGCATCATGGCGAGACAGAAGAGATCGGCCACGTGGCTCTGCATCGTGCGCGACATTTGCCGCACGATCGCAAAGTCGTCGGCCTTGTGCTCGCGCGTGGCCTTGCGCAAGTGGAAAAAGTCTGCGCGAATGTCGTCGCGCAGCTTGCGCGGCAGTGCGCGCGCGTGCATGAATGTGTTGACCTGGTCCATCTTGTGACGGTACGTAGCCTCTTCGACGTAGAGTTGCTGAAAGAGATCGACGACGTTCGAGATGCCGTACGCAAAGATGCCGCCGCCCATGACCATGGCGATAATCGCGAAGAGCCGACCAGCGTTTGTCTTGACCGTCACTACAGAAAATTCAGTACCCACGGGATCAGCAAAAAGAGGAGGGCAGCAAGTGAGACGGGAGACTCGACGGTACAATCTCCGTAGCCGACGGTCGCGATGGTCATCATGGCCCAGTAGGAAGACGCAATGTACTTGGAGTAGATCGAGTCGTCCTCCAAGACGTGGTCCGTGAGCGCCAAGTGCAGGTGGTAGTCATCACCAAACGCCAGGTAGGCAAACATGCAACTGCAGTATGCAGAGCGTACGTGAGAACCCACAGCAGCCCTCTCCACAGATTCTCAAGCGGGGTGCCAAACCTGAAGAGGTGGGAAAGCGCGAGCACGGAAAACACAAAGCCGCCGAGGCTACTCGAGCTGGACGATATGCGTAGCGAAAACTCGAGCCGCCGGCGGATCCGCGCGAGGCTCACGATGCGCGCGAGCCGAAAGATGCGCAGCAGCGGGTATAGATCTGACTGGAAAAGATCACGGATCGACATGAAGTCGGGCACGTCGGCGCCGGTCGAGTTGGTGAGTGCGTAGAACGGGAACGTCCAGAGTGTGTCCATCCAGAACCACCCCGAGAGGTAGTGGCGGCGAATCGATGCGTACGAGAAGTGGAGCCGACCGTCCGACTCGATAGCCGTCATGAAGCTACAGAGCAACAGAGAGATGTTAGGGTTTTCGGCTTTGCTAGACGGGAACAAAGCTAAACTCAACCATGATCCCATACTTGAGAATAATGTCGACGGCAAACATCATGTCAAGAAAGCCGTCCAGCATAAGAATCGCGCGCCGGGCCGAGTGGGACAGCTCGCGAAAGCTGAGTTCAAACGGCGTCGTAACCAGCATCCCTATATGTACGTCATGCCCCGTCAACGCCTCCCCCCATTAGAGAACCGTAAAGCCAGACCATTCACTAACGTACGTACACGTGATGAGACCCAGGAGAAAGCAGTCCCAGGCTGACCGTAGACGACCGTGCGGATGGAGCACCCAGCGTCGGCCAATCTTAAAGTCGAACGACGCGCCGCGGTTTGAAAAGTACGCGAGCTCGTCTTGCTCGGCGGCCGCCAGCGCACGCAGGCGATGCATCTGTGGGTCGTCCTCAAGATCGTCGTCATCAAACTCGCCGCCTTCGTACAGACCGTTATCCACCGCGTCATGTGCGCTGTGGTGCCGTGATTTGGCCTCGTCATATTGGACGTCCTGCATTGCCTCCCGTTTGTGGGCCACATCGTGTTCCGCTGTTGCGTCTCCGAACAGCTTGGCCTTGAGGTTGCGAAGACTGCCCGAGAGCGAGTCGCTGGGCGTTGAGCCCAGCATGGTCGGGCGGCGGGTGAGCCCCGGCGGTGCTGCCTGCATGGCGGAATCCGTCGTTGCAGTGCTCGCGAGGTGATCAACCGCAACAGCGTCCGTAGCACAACCACTGCTGCCTTCATGCACCGAGATCTTCTTGGCCCACACTGGATCCCCGCCGTACGCGTCGACGTCAATGTCATTGTCACCGTTGCGGCCAGCGGTGCGGTACAGCGATCGCCGCGATGGTAACGACCGACTGTCAACGTACACTTTGGCAGCGCCCTTGGCGGTCTTGTGTGGGTGTGACCCGATGTTGTGGATGTGGAGCGTGCTTATGACGGCGCTGGCGATCTGCGCCAACGCACTGCCGTGCACAGTGCGGTGGCGTGCCGGCGAGCGAGACGGCGACGGCGTCATGACAGCATCGAGAGGGACACGCAGAACCGTGTGGATCGGTCTTGCGTCTCAGGATCTACTCCCACGAACGCGTTCCACTGCACGGAGTGTGGAGGTGCACCCCAGAAGACCCACTGGGACTGAAGCGTAGCGTCAACCGTTTCAGGCGATACAGAAGCAACGGCTGAGATTTTATTTTAAATACTGAGCGTCATCGAGTCACGTATTGGGGAGTCGCCGAGGTCGGTGCGACCAGCACGAGCTGAAAGTAGTCCAGGGAGTGGTGGTGTGAGTGGGCTTCCAGCCATGCATTGGGTGGGCACATTATGCGACGCGCATGGGGAAAACGATGAGAAGGTAGATGCGCAGGATGAGAACCGCGACTCGCCAACGGTGCCACCTTGCACTGCCATGACTTGGTCATTTTTTTTGCGGGTAACGTCGATGTTCCTGGCAGCGCGGCTGCGACAGTTGTACACAGCGGTAAGCGAGCCCGCGATGAACACAGTCGTGGGTAGCTCCTCATCGAACTCACCGAATCGGTCTTCGACTTATTTGATCAGATTGAACAGACGGTCCTTGGTTTGCACTGGCCTTGTGATACTCCCAGAAATCGGCGTTTTAGTTCCACAATGGATCGTCCGGCGAGTTCTCAATCTGGAGTCCGTCCAATGACCGGAGCGTCGACAGGTGCCGCGCCTGGCCGAGAGATATCCTCTCGATGTAGCTCGCGCTGAACATACCACTTGCTGAGATCCGTCGCGAACTGGAAAAGCGCTGCGACAATCGAGCCGATTGCCTCTCAACTTGCGAGCCGATGCGGACGAGAGGCGCAGCTCCAGCGATCGACCGCCGACTTTCCGTGAACAACTGTCCTGCCGTCGCGAAGGACGCGTGCAGTCGACGGCTTTGAAGCACCGTTTCGGCCACTCGCTTGATTTTGGGCTTGCGCTGCATCACGGGTACATGCGGATTGCTCTGACGGCGCTGCATCTTGGTCATGCGCTGCACGTTGTTGGCGGTCTGCATGCGGTTGTCGCTGATGCGACGCACTGCAAGGTAGAACGTAGGGAATTTGTCGATAATCGCCATAAAGTCGTCCTTGGTCAGATACGCCAGCTCCGAAATCGACTCGGACTTGACCTCGGCTTGCTGTGACTGACCAGTGAGCAGAGACGACTCGCCAAAGAATGAGCCTTCGCCAAGGTTCCCAAGCGGGATTTCTTGCCCAGGCAGTCGCACACAGAGCGAGACGCGGCCGTTCTTAATGAAGTAAAACTCCGTTGCCTGTACCACCAATGGTGCGAATTAGCCTTTGTACCACAAACCACAGCCACAACCATTTTGGACGCACGCACCAGTTCGCCTTGAGAGATGATCACTTCCTGTGGCATCGCCACCACGGGCCGAAGACACTGAATGATGGCGATGACGCCGGCGTTGGAACAGACGCGGAAAAGCGGGACTTTCCGAATGAAATCGTCGTGCAAGTTGAGCCGTAGCGAGAGTTTGAGTCGGTCCGGCAGGTCGGCAAACAGTGTGTCGGTTGGATCAGTGATACGACTACTGAGCGCATACTCGTAAAACCGTCGAATCTTGTCTTGTAGCGCGAGCGGCACTTTCTTAAAGCGCATGTAGTCGTTGATGTCGTCGATTTGGTTCTTGCGGGCAATCTCGGCCTTGTCCAGATTCGCAAGCAAATTCGCGGCGCTACCGATGATGCTTGCGTTGATCACGATGCCCACGAACAGCATGACCGACGTGAAAAACTTCTCAGTGGTCGTCGTCGGGTTCACGTCGTTGGCCGTCGTGACCATGATCGCAAAGTAGAGTGCATGGACGTACTGGTCAATAAGCCGGCCGTCTTTCACCTCCTCAGGGATCTGCCAGCTCGTGAGCGCCCTCTGATTCAAGCAGATGTAGTAGTATGTACACGCGATGAGGTGCTGCGACAGGCAGAAAATGAGCGTGAGCTCGAGCATGCGCAGCAGCGACGGATTCATCGACCGGTTTACTCGGGACGAGATTGCCTTGAACAGATTGGATTTCGAGAGCTTGTAGATGCGTGTGATCTTGAGTGTCTTGGTCAACGCCAGCACGGCACTGTTGCGGCTCACAAACGAAGACGGGAAGCTACTCAGTGCGTCCATGATAAAGTAGCCGTAGAGATAATTGTGTCGAATCTTCTTGAGCGGCTTGACTTCTTCGCCAGTGGTTTCGTCAATGTAGCTCGTAAACATGTTGAGCGGGATCTCTCCAAGGTAGAGTACATCAAGGACGACATCCACGAAAAAGGCAAAACCGCGCGGATTCACGTTGAACCCCACCTTGATGGGCGTTGCAATGATCATGTACGCGGTGCAGATAGCGATGAGAACGTCCCACCAGCGCCGGAAGACAGAGTTGACCGATATTGTGAACGGATGTGCACTTCGTTGCTGCATTTTCGCAAGCTGGTTTTCGTTGAGCACCATGACATCCTTTTCCATTAGCTCGGCAACTTTGGCTTGGCGACGCTCGTCGAGTGATTCAATCTGCATCTTCTCGAGGAGCCTGGATGCAGAGCGGGCAAGGTTTTGCACTCCTTCGGTGAGGCTATGAAGACTTCCCCTCCTCACGTTCGAGCTTGACCCGTCGCTTCTGGGCATTCTGCGGGGGGTTGACGGGTGACTAGGGAGTGGTGACGATGGGTTTTCAGCCTGGCCCTTCGACTGAGCAAACATAGAGTTGCGCCCACTGCCGATCACTGCTCCGGCGGACCGTCTCCGCTCACCATTGTGAGGAACGACCTGTCGTTTTCCGGAGAATGGGGACAACAACGCTGCGTTTCTGCGGGCTGGTTGACTCTGAGTGGCGCCGGGCTGCTCTTCACTTGAGACCATAGAATCCGTTGTGACGTCACCATTCGTGCTTTGTATGCTGGCCGGAACGGAGTCGGCTCTCAAAAATGGTCGCACTTTGTTGGACAACAACTCGTCATTATCTGGTGTAGCTGTCTGCGAAGCTGACCGAAACAGTGATTTGATGCCCTCCAGCGCGGACTTGTCGGTTTCTTGTGACGAGCGACCCCGTTCGGCAATTACGGAAGCGTGGGCGTTGATGAACGTGTCCAATTGTTCGACAGTGTGGATGAGGTTATCGCCGTCCTGGTCCAAAATGTGGTTCACACCGGGTCCTACCACGGGTACTCTCTCCGATGCAGGTGATCGTCGACCAAATCCGTGGGAGGGAGTGGACTCTTCATGTTCTTGCAGCGGCGCTAAACTCGAACTACGAGAGCGCGCGCGAACGTCTCCTCCTGCTGACGCATTGTCGCCGCCGAGGCCGCCCATAAGACTCCGTTCGGAAGATGCTGGTCGATCAGGCGTGCTTAGCCTCACTGTACATACTGAGCTCTGCCTCACCACCAACACGCGAAAAACGGGGCCAGCCGTTGACTTTGTACACTTGCAGAGGCGTGGGTGTCACTGCCAAGTACGAGGACATTGAGCACAGAAGCTGAGCGGCAAACCACGTATCGATCGACTAGAATAGCACTGTTTGCGGTGGCGATAATCGTTTGAGCGTTGCAGTCGTCGCCAGATATAGAAAGGGGAAGGTGTACTTCATGAATGACACTCAAAATCCATTAACCCGGGAAAAAGTGGTCAAAGTCAAATTGACCAAGTGAAGAAAAAAGCTTGTCGCCACAAAACGCACCTGTTCACACGACGAGCTTGATCTACGCATCACAGCAGCGTTATCAAAGAGAGTGTACTTAGTCTGTCCCGAGAGGATTTCATCAACAATAACTCAGCTCCATCGTCTGCTTTGTATGCACATGCTCAACGTCAAAAATCCGAATCCGAATCTGAATCGTATCGACGGACGGGCGGTGGAGGAAGGCCCGGGCGAGTCCCGGGAGGGGGAGGTGGGACTCCAGACGGTGGGGGTGGTGGGGGCCCAGAAGGTGGCGGAGGAGGAGTTGTCGCGCCCCCTGCGTTTGGAGACGGCCCATTAGGGTCCATGCTGTCGTTCATAGTTGCACACAATGGCATCAGTGGATGTACAGGTGTAGTGAAACAGCTGAGGATCACAAACCTTAAAATGTCCACTGTCACGCCATCCAACAGCAACTTCTGCCGGATTGCTCCCTCTGGAAGTCCCATTTTTTGCATGTTGAAGTATCTATTGATCGAGAGCAAGAATTTTTCAGATCAGAAACCAGACTCGAGTGGGCAGACAGTGATGACGTACTTTGCGAAAGCTGGATCGTCCTTCAGCTTAAGAACGCCTCCAGTAGACCCGTGTGCACCGTGTGAGACATCCTCGTCGCTGGAGCTGTCATCGTCGTCGGACTGATGTGGCAAGGGCGGGTTCATTGGTGGCGGCGGCGGTGGCGGTGGGGGACCATCACCAAATAGCGACTCGGCATGGCCACGCGAACTTGTCGAAGACTACGCCCAATGAAACATCAAGTGTGAGAGAGACATGTTCTAGGGAGGGTAGAACTTGAAGTTTTCTTACTGTTGGAGAGAATGGCGGAAGTGGAGGAGGAGGAGGTGGCGGCGGAAGTGCTCCTGGTGCTGCTGCGATGGGAAGAGGGAGCTCGCTGGGCACCGCTGCTGTTGGCGGTGCAGCCCCGGAAGGTGTCGGCCCCTCTGGATCCATGCTTCACGCAGTGACACATGCAAACGTCAGCAGCGCAGCATTATACAGCCATTCAGTTTCCCTCACTCACCCCCATACACTTGTATCCACGCCGTCCAGCAGCATTTTTTGTATGATGGCGCCGTCCGGCATCCCGAGTCTTTGCATCGTGAAATACCTGTTCACGTACAAACGCACAAAAGGGTCAGCTAGTGACGCCTCGAATAATCAAGCAGCAGAGGCAGCGCACTTTGCGTAAAGCGGGTCATCCTTAAACTTCATGAACGCTGGCGCACCGCTCATTGGCTCGCCCGGTGGCGCACCGAGACTGTTTGGTGGAGCCATCACCAGCGCTCCTTCCATTCCAGGCGGCGGTGGTGGCGGCGGCGGAGGAGGAGCTCCTCCATCAAACGCAATTTCACCCGCCGAAGGCGGAGGAGGCGGCGGCGGCGGAACAAAGCCATTCTCGGGTTCTGCGGACGGCAGCTCGTCCATGTCGATCTGGATCCCGGGCGTGGCAGTCGCAGGCGACGCGTCGCCGTCGACCGCGGCAATGTCGCTCTCGGTGACCGTGAGGTCCGGAATGCTGTCGAGCTTGGCCTCGAGGATCGCGAGCATGATCTCGACGCGCGTGAGGTTGGTCGAGACGCGCGCAATGCGCTCTTCGCATTCGTGCGCAAAGTGGTTGAGGAACCGCGTCGTGTTGGCGACAAAGTTGTTGACGAGCAGCAGCGTCTTTTGCATCGGAATCATCGGCAGCTGCGACAGGTCCAGCGGCAGATCCATCTCCTCTTCCTCCGGCGGCGCCGGCGCATCGCCATTGGCGACCACGAGCGCCGTCGACGTCGTCACGAGCGCAGAGGCCGGCGGCATATTCCTCCTTCTCGCGTGCTCGCTTGTTCCGTGAATATGTCCCACGACCGCGAGAGGGGAGGCAATGATCATGAGACCATCACTCTGGGTTCCTGGAAAACCTCTATGATCCGATATACCGTCGAGAGTTCAGTCGATGCCGACAATCGGTTTCTTGATCGGTATAGAAGAGAGAACGGTTCTTAGAGGTTTCTGTCGCGGGGTTGAAGTGGAAGAAGAGCAACAGCAAGAGGGAAACGACGGGTGCCGGCGGAAAATGCGCGGCGTGTCCTTCGCTCTGTATGCGCGACCCGCGGCTACGCAGCGACGATGTGGTATGTCAAAGTGAGCGGGATCATCACGACATCTATGGATCTAGTTGCCGGGTCGGCCGCCCACGTGCGACTCTAAAAACAGCGCCAGCTCTTACTATTGGCCGTTTATCCGGATGTTGGTGCATTCTTCAGTGGGATCGAGAGCATTCCGTGCATCATGCAGCAGGCGGCGCCGCCACCTAGCCGCCCTCCCGGCATGAGCTTTGTCCGGGCTCGGCGGTCGTCGGCGCCGTTTTCATCGTCCCAGAGAGATGTGAACGCCGTGCTTGCGGCCGCAGCGACAGTGAGTGGCGAGCCGCGAGCCGTGGACCCCATCACCAAGGACAGAAAGATGGAGGATACAAGGTCAACAAGAAACAACACCGATGGAGTGCAAGGACCTCCGCACCGGATGCCGCTGCAGCAGTCGGCACGACATGACCAAAGCGAAGTGACGGCGCTTGTGGCGTCTCTCCAGCTGAACGTGCAAGGCCTCACGGCTTCAAACCAACGCGAAAAAGCCATAAGTGAGCACCTCAAGAAGCAAGCCCAAGCATTAACGGCGGAACTGATGCAAATGAAAGGTAGCCAACTAACTCAAGAGCGGTATAATGCTGAGGCGGCTGGCTGACGAGTCTCTGTGGCGCAGAATTGTACGAGGAGGAGAAGACCAAAAATGAAAAAGTGGCTGCCGTGCGAAGAAATCACAAGAGTGCTAATGGCGAATACGCGGCGTACTTGCCGGAGATTCAGTCGGCAGCAGCAGCAGCTGCGGCCGCTGCTGCACTGCAACAACAGGCCCAGCTCGAGCTCACTTATCAGCGAAAGGTGATGTCATCCCGCTCACTGGGTCTCCTGTACACTAGACGGAGCTAACGAGGGGCCTTGTTTGTACAGATTTTGTCGCTTGAAAATCGATGCAAGGACCTCATGGAGAATAACAGGCGTCTATTGCGGAAAATCGAGCAGCTCGAGAACACAGAAAAGGATGCCGACGCAGTGATCGAAAATCTACGGCAGGAGAACGTGCGGCTCGGAACCCAAAACGACAGCTTGAGTAGTACGGTGACGTCGCAATCTTCCTTAATCATCGGCCTTCGCACAAGCCTGCAAAAGCTCAACGTTCGTGCCATAATGCCCTTGATTCCTGTTGTCACTCCGTGATCATTGACGAGGGTGTCTTTGTGAACAGCAAAATGAACATCAAATGGGAACGCTCATGAAAAAGTTCGACCGCAGTCAAATCGAGCTCGAGGCAACCAAAGTGAGGGAAAAGATGTTGCGCGATGACCATGGGCGACTCAAAGTGATAATGAGCAAGGAAAAAGAATCCTTGATGGCAAAGATCATGGATTTCCAGCAGCAATTGCAGCAGAAATTTCGCGCGGAAGATGATCTCGAGGCACTTCACGACCAGATACGGAGACTTGAAACGGAGAAGCACAATTTTGTCGGCCAGATGTTCTCACTTCAGGAGAGTGCGACCAAAGCTGAGGAAAGAATGCACGATCAAGAACAAATGACGAATCGACTGTTACTGGTAAGCTGGCTATAGTCGAGCTGCTTGGTGTGCTGGCGTTTAGGTACTGACAGCGTCAATCAGGACAACGAGGCCCTTCAAAGCGAAAAGAAAGAGTTGGCGCTGAAAGTTGCCCGGCTGCAAGAGGATCTCGACAATAAATCGTCTCTGGAAGAAAAGTTATCGACTTTTCATCAGCGAGAACGAGAGGTCGAGCAATTGATGGGATTGACGATTAAGCTCCAAGGCGAGATCGATGTTGTCTCCGAAGCGAATGCGAAGCTACAGAACGAGATTAGCACCCTGAGACAAGCCCAGCTCTCGCAAGATGACACTGTGAAGGCCCTTCAGCTTGCGCGGCAAAAAGCAGCAACGCATGAGGCGCTTGCTCTTGTTAACGAAGAGAAGGGCCGGCTTGAAGTGAAGATCCAAGAGCTTCAGAACGACTGGGAAAGCGAACGCACTGGACTTGTTCGACGTATTTGTGAATTCGAACGTGGAGCAGCTGAGAGTAGACAGCAGATCGACGAACTCCGGGCCAACATTGCAACTCTAGACGCTCGTCCAGTTGAACAAGTTGTAATCCAAATGGAGGCCCGACCATCAACCGCCGAGGTGGAAGAGCGTGCGAGAGTTGCAGCAGACATTGAGCGATTGCGCAATGAGTACGCTGAGCTTCATGAAACGTTCGACAACATCGAGAGGGAGTACAACAAACTCATCACAAAGAAGTACAAGACGGAAGCATTTCAAAGCCAGGTGAAGCTTCTTCAGAACGAAAACACCGAGCTTGGAAATCGTCTTGAGGAGTTTGTTCGACAGCAAGAGCGAGATCGGGCGGATCTTCAGGCACGTACGATGGAACTCGTTGGGCTTCAAAGCCGGGTGCTGGACCCAAGCGTCATCGACATGCTTCGGCGTACCCAAGAGTCACTTGAGCAAACAGTGAGCTCGCTGGTGGAAGCCGAGATTGCATCCGAGAGCACCTTCACATGTTTGCAGTGCATGAGGCTCTTTGTAAACCCCATGACGCTCACGCCTTGCGGCCACACGTACTGCGCAAGCTGTATGGAGGGCATGGGAGACGTTCTTACTCCATCCAGTATCGCTTGCAAAGAATGCTCGTCTAGCCAGCAAGAAGAAACTGAGAGCGTATTCCCCAACCGCGCACTAGCAGATCTCACAGCACGATTCATCTTCCGGCAGCAAACACTATCGTCATTGACAACGATGTGCTTGTCGCTGCGAAACAGTTTCGTGAACCGATCGCATTCGTGATGATTCAGCGCCCGTGTAGCAGTTAAAGCTGTGTTCAGTCGCACGCCAGTCAAGACACGAAGAGAGCGTTATCTCAAACCAATCCACATCTTTTTTGAATACCAGAGGGAGTAAAGACAAGGAGCGCCACCAACCACGCACAAGTACACGCCAGTCGCAGTGAAGACTTCAAGGGCAGGTCTTCGACTCACCCGAACGCTCTCGGTGCGTTCATGCTGTTGCTGCATGTTTCGAGTATATTCTCAACGGTGGCTAATGGTGAGTATCTGCTCAGAAACGCTTCAATGAAGGAGTCAGAACCTACGTACTCAGGACCGCGCCACCGCCCGTGAACACGACTGAACCACCAGTGGACACGACAGCACCAACGGTGGACACGACCGCACCAACGCCGACGCCTGAACCGCCAGTGGAGACGGCCATACCGCGTGTGGAGACTACGGCGCCGTCTTTAACTCGGTCCCCATCTCTGTCTGATGTTGAACTTTCAATGGGGAGTCCGTTGATCGAGCCTCTCGGCCCGTCCAAGACATCTCCAACTCCAGTAAATGCCAATCCGGTACAAGAAACCCCTATCTATCACCCACCAGTCGCTCCTGGCGAGCCTGCAACCAATCCGCCTCAGTTTAACTTCACTCAGTCGACAACATCGAACGTAGGAGAGACGCCATCACTATTTCTAGCCTCTGCAGCATCCACGCCAAGGCCACGCGATCCGGAAGGAGACACCCAAGGGTCAAAGGAAGAGCTTCTTTCACCGTCAACACCCCCTAACTCACTCACAACATCGGCACCTCCATTGACCGTTGCACTGATTGTCCTCGAAACCAATGCACCAACCAACTCGAGCATTTAAGCAGTTTTTGCCAAGAAGGACAAAGTCACTGTACAGACGGAGCCGCAAGCCAACATGGATGACTGGGAAAAGACCGCTCACTCAGAGAAGTACGTTCGCGGAAAGACTCCGATTGACGATATGAACGACCCCTGGAAGAATATGACGGCCAACCACTCAAAGACCAACAGCGTGCACAACCAGCCTCTGATCATCGGTGGCAGAAGCCGTGGGACCGCGAGTGTTGCCGGCACGCCGTACATGGAGGTCGGGACAAACTTTCATCGCACTGTCCGCTACGTTGCTTCGACCGTCAGTGCGGCGTCTACTGTGCTGCTGCTGGCTCTTCATTTCGTGAGCCTCGATTCGACACTCCGATGGCAATCGCTGGCGTGGTCTCCAAACACGTGGGAATTCTGCGTCTATGCAATCTACTTGCAGCAGATGACGTCGGTATCGGAACTCACGCTGCTGCGAAGCCCCTACTTTCTCTGGGATTTTACCGACGCGTTCGTGTGGACCAGAATTCTCATCCCGCACACACCGCAGTCGTCTCAGTCCACCCAGCGACGGCGACTCGACGCGGTGCTGATTCTCGATGGGCTAGTCGGCTTTGCGGATCGTATTGGCTTGAAAGAGACCAAGCTCTTGCGGCTCGCCGTCATAGGCTTTGCCGCCACGATAGCGGCTTTGCTGGTCGGCGTCGGCATCACCGCCGCCATTGCGTATCGATTTCGCACAATGAGCCCAGCGGGTCGTGTGCCCACAGTCGCATATCGCCTTCTCGGATTGTGTGGACTCGTGTGGTTCTTCAGCGTATACCCGCTGAGTATCATGGCATCGTTCGAGATCACGATGGAGATCTACTCGGGTTTGTTCAGCCCAAGTCTGCTGGCATTAGCGATCCTGGCATTCACTGTCGACTGTGTGTTCATGCTGGCGCTGTTGACGCGAACCGTGTTTCGGAAGACCGAGCACGAGCTGCGCGACCACAAGCATATTGCCATCTTTGGCGCGTTCTACTTGGAGTCAAGGTACTCGACTCGACTCTTTTTCGTGTTCAGCGTCTTTCTCCAGCTCGTGGCCGGGCTGAGCATCGGCGTGCTAAACTCCAACAAGCTCTTGCTCAGCATCTTGATCGGCATTCACAGCCTCTACATTCTCGCCATCGTGTGGATGAAGCCCTTCACGAACACCACACTACGGAAGGCCGCGATCGCCGTCTCCGCCGTGGCCATTACCAACTTTTCGCTGAGCTTTGCCTTCGTGAGGGGTGCAATCATGTCGCCCACGCGCCGCGTTGCATTTGCGAATGCGTTCATCGCGATCAACACAATCGTGCTCGTGCTGTGGTTTGCTCGCCACCTCGTTCTATTCGCAAACGCCATCAAGGGTATACGCCGCCGCAATGACCTCGATCATCGGGTGCGCCAGGTCTTCAGCCAGACCTCGAGATCGCCAAGCTTCACGCAACAGGCGGAGCGATAACGGATGATATCCTGCTCCAGCATTCACCCTGGTGGGTGGGCTGGTCTCGCAGCATGAGCCTGAGCGGCTCATCTCCGGCGACGTGGGCCAACGACACCTCACCAGCGCCGGCGCGAGCAACACCCCGAGCAGCGTACGCTGCAGTCACGGACGTGTGAAGCTACGATTTCAGAGACGAGGAATATATCAGCATCAACAATGGAACCTCATGTCGCTGTCACTAAAGCGATATCTCGCAGGAAGTGCGGCTTATAGTGACATTGGCTTCGTTGGTTTAGCCCCAGCATTCTCTGTCCGCAAATTTGACGAATATGTTCCTCAAGCGGCTGGACGCCGAGGACACGCCCAAGGGCCACGAGGACTCGGTGGAGCTGCAGAAGATGCTCACGTCCTGCATGATCAACCGCCAAATACTGGTGCGTGCCACCCACGATGGGGAGATGCGCCGGGGCCTCGCGCATAGATCCTCTTTCTGACCCTCATGCTGTATTTTTGTGGGTTAAGTGTTGCGTGGCGGGCGTGCTGATCGGCATCCCCATCAGCATCCAGCGCAAGTCCTACAAGCCGTTCGCTGTTCTGGGCGTGTTAGGTACGGCGCAAAAGGCTGCTGTTGGCGGGATGGAAGTGGAGAATGATCTCTGTGCATTTGGGGGTCGTAGGTTCTTTTGTGGACTACTCGATTCCGTACACAAATGACTGCCGCATGATCCACAACGCCATGCAGCTCGCGCTCCAGAAAGAACGGGAGCGAGACGCTGCTGGCGCCAGTGGCAGCATCAACTAAGCTGGACAAATACAATGGACCGCCAGTGATTCATTCGCGTGAAGGTCTCATGACCGCGTCTATTAGGTCTGATTTGCAACGTCAAGAAAAAAAAAACTGGACCTCTCCCCGCCCACAAGCACGCTCTTCTAGACGAGCTTCTTTTTGTGAAAGTACTTGCGCAAATGCTGCGCCTGGAAAAAGCCCGTGACCAGGAGAATGACGATCTGCACGACCGAGACCCACATGGCCTTGGTGTTGTTGCTCTCGATGCGCGACTGAAACAGCAGACTCTTGGCCTAGAAGAATACACCGGACGTGAGAAAGCCACCGTCGCCAGACCCGACCATCTCAATATGCACGAGCTCACCTTGGCGTAGTCCTGGTTGCGCTGGATGGCCTTGACGCGATCCCGCAGCTTGAGGATCTCGAGCTGGAGATCGTCCATGTGGGTCTTCTTTGCCAGGTCCTTGTACTCTTGCGAGCTCGGCCCCATCGCGATCTTGAGCGTGAATCGCTAGAGCGTTTCAGGCGACGAGAGGATCAGCCGCCACATGAGATGGGTCATGACTCGCAAGTTACCACGTACCATTTTGGAGCCCTTGGGGATCGCAAACTCGGTCGAGTCGATACTCACGCAGACCCAGTGGTCGCCGTGTTCGGTTGTCGTGAACCCCACGGCACCCTACAAGCGTAAACCTTCATTAGAGGGAGCCCATACTCTTAATGCAGGTGCAGCGGGTTAGAGCGTACCTTGGCGTTCGTGATCTCGCGTTTCGCGAGCACGTTGGTGCTGCCCGGTGTTGGATTCGGTGCGTACACACCGATCGCGGTTTTCTATGACAGGCATAAACCGCATATTACCACCTTCTCCTACTCCCACTTACAGCCTCTAGATGCCGACGTACCATTGTCGCGCTTGTGTCGGGGGATTCGTACTCGGCGTGGAATGTCGTGCCAGCGGGGACGTCGGCGAGGAAGCAGCGGTGGGCCTGTGAAGACACTCGGTAAGAGCTCCTTATCACGAGATGGGGAGCTACTAGCATAGTATCCATACATCATCTAGAACGTGGAAGAAG
Organism: Pythium aristosporum; assembly: GCA_023337755.1. Taxonomy (NCBI): domain Eukaryota; phylum Oomycota; class Peronosporomycetes; order Pythiales; family Pythiaceae; genus Pythium; species Pythium aristosporum. The sequence goes on along the minus strand of JAADXL010000053.1, from coordinate 23,121 downwards.
AGCGCGTGGGAGAGCGTCGCGCACGCGCCGAGCAGCGCCACAAGCACCAGCACTTGGCGACGCATGTTGGCGGGCTTGAACTGGCACGTGTCACAGTCCGAGTCACCCTCGAGAGAATGACTATGGTATCTTTACCAATTTCAGTGCGTCTCTTTTTGTATTTACAGTTCTGGTAGAAAATGGTCGACTAGTCCAATTATGCGTGCCGGCCGCGATGGTGGGAACGCTCTTCTCCTCGTTCTCGGGACCGTTCCCGCTCGCGGTGGCGTTCTCGCGATCGCGACCGGTCGCGCGGATCACGGTCGCGATCGACGTAGTGGTCGCCACCACCGTCTCGGTTGCTGCGGTGGTGGTGCCGTCCTCGATGGCTGCTCTTGTCCGCGTAGTGATGGGAAGATCGGGGATGGCCTTCAGCGGCACCGCGATAGTTACGGGGACGAACATTTCGGCTCGAATCGCCTCCTTGGGATGAAGCTGCGGCTGCTGCCGCAACCTCTTCATGGTGGCGCTTCTTCGACTGGTATTCATGCGACGAAGAAACCCCAAACTTTGGCAAGCTGTGAGAGCATAAAAAGCGTTGGCATAAGTAAATGATATCGACGTCACACCGGAAGAAAGCACCACATACTCTCGCGGTTTGCACGTCACGACACGCCAAAAGTAGTCGTGATCCATGGCTTCCGCAGCCGTGAGACGTTTGGCCGGATCAAGGGTAAGCAGCTTCTCCAACAGATCGACAGCAAGAGGGGGAAAGCTACAAGTACACAGTAGAAGAACACATGACGGTCAGGTTCCAATACCTCCCACCCAATCATCACGAGTTGGCACTTACTTCTTGAACCGCTCTCGCAACGGACAGATATACTTCTCCTCGAGAACAATATCCTTCGCGCCTGGAAGCTTCTTGAAGTCGGGCCAGTTTTCCTCCGTTGGCAAGCCGACCAGGCCAAACACCAACTGGAGCTGATCCACTTCCGCTTTGCCTTGCAGAAGCGGTCGGCCCATAAGCAGCTCGGCAAAAATGCATCCGGCAGACCACACGTCCACAGAGCAGTCGTACGATGTTGATCCCAGCAGCAGCTCTGGCGATCGATACCAGAGCGTCACGACCTTGTTTGTGTAGCGTCCAGCCTTTGCTGCAACATCGTTCCAGAAGCGAGACAGGCCAAAGTCTGCAATCTTCAGCATCCCTTGGTTGTTGAGCAGCAAATTGGATGCCTTGATATCTCGATGCACGATCTTGTTGCGATGCATGAAGGCAAGCCCGCATAGCAGCTGCCGCATGTAACACTGGATCTGAGTTCTGCTGAACTTGACACGCGGATGGTTGAGCAGCCCACACAAATCATGCTCGACGTATTCGAACGCAAAATAGAGTGGCGGTCGCTTCCCTTCCTTTGTCGGTGCTGTAATTCGAATAAAGGGTTGACAAATTAGGCAAGAACATCGCGAGAACCCTTGCAACACAGCACGCCATACCACTCGTCGAGACCAGTTCTTTCAGCGCAACGACGTTGGGGTGTTTTAGCTGCTTCAGAATCTTCATCTCTCGGATAGAGGTCACCGGAAACTGTCCAGAAGCAGGGCGCGTCAGTTCAGCGTTTCAAAACACAGCCACGCATGCTCCACGTACCCCGTTCTTCTCCACGTCCGAGCGAAGCTTCTTCAGTGCCACGATATCTTTCGTCTCTTTGTGTTGGCACTTGAAAACCTCACTTCGTCGATGAGGTGTTCGCGAGAATACCCATCGTCAATATCCTTTTTCTCATGCTTTCTCAGCACAAAACAAGATACGGGCCAACGTACCCATACGTGCCGGACCCGACCTTGTCAATGATCGTGTAGCTCTCGATATCACCAATGTAGAACCGTGGCTGCTCCGCCGGGGGTTCTCTGGGAAAATCGAGCGCCATGATCTCACGATTGCTGGCAGCGGCTCGCATCGCCGCGACGGACGAAGACGCACTCGTGGACGACACGGACAAACGGCTTTCTTGACTGTCTTTGGTTGTTTGCGAATAGTCTTCATCTGTTGTTAGTGATGATGACACTGGTTTGTCTCCTAGAGGAGACAACGGCGGTGGCGAGGGTGGCGGTGGTGGCGGACCGGCAGCACCATCATTATCAATTGCCAACGGCGGCGATGGTGGTGGCGGCGGTGGGGACGATAACTGTCGCATTTTCTCTTCGGCATCGCCTTCGTCAACATAGTCGTCTTGCTGCTGCACGTCCATATCCATATCTTCCGTGTCGGCATCGGCGCTTTCGTCGTCGAGCTCAACACTGCTGCGCAAGTCTTGCTGGGTACTGCTTGATCCGCGGTCGTCGTCAAACTCATCGCCACCTTCGGTCGTCCCTTCTTCTGGCTCATCCAGTGGCTGGTACTTTGGTGGTGTACACGAAGACGGCGGCGGTGCCGGCGGGTCGTCTGGACAGGGCGGCAGCGGCGACGAGAAACTCGAGCTCGTGCCGTCGCCACCACTGGCTGCCATGCCCGGATCACCCGGGCGGCGAAGCAGGTTCTGCGACGGCTTCTTTCTCCTCGCGCTTTTCGTACTGGAAGAGTCGGATGCCTGTCGGCTCAGCATGGGGAGCGACGGCATCGGCGGGAAGGGCGGCGGGGGTGGGAACGAGCCGCTTCCGCTGCTGTCGCTCGGCGGGCTCGCGCTGTAACGTGAAGGCAACGGCGGGAGGGGCGGTGAATTCGGCGGCGGCGGCAGCGGAGGTGACGCTACTGGAAGTGGGGGAGACATGGGCGGCGGGGGCGGCGGCGGACCTTCGGGGGACGCGTCGTCGCGCGGCATCTTGGCGTCGGTCTCTTCCCTCTTCCTTCGCGCACGGCAACTTCACTGGTGTTCATGGGTGGGTTGATAACCCAAGACTATAAAAACAGGTTTCAACCCGGGTTCCAGCAACCCGTGGTTCTGAGACTTTGGGAGGCCGCATTGGATTGGTTAAAAACATCCTGTCGAGTGGTCGGACAATGTCGCAACCTGGCATTACGAACATTTACCACGTAAAAGGAGGTACTAAATGGCTTCAAATCAGTTAGGGAAAATAATGCAATGTTTGTAAACCGAGGGTTACCGATCAGTTATTTTTTTCCACGCGGGCCAGCCGGACGAAACACAGACACAAGGCACCCACAGAATGATCCTGTTTGTAGAAGAGAGAGAGCCTTTCGCCGTGGTGCGAGAAGCTACAGAGGGAATCCCATAGAACTTACAGTGCGTTACACTGTCCAGATGCCACCCCTTGACGCGTGCCCCGCAACCGTCGCGCTTGGCCCGCCCACCACGAAGAATAAAATTCCCATCGAGAAACCCTCCCTGTCTATTGTGGGTCAATGGCTTCACTGCGCGTGGCCGCGGCGCGGGCGCTGCAGCTCGCCAACTTCTCGTCGTTGGCCACGACCAACAATCTGCCGCTCAACACGGGGCTCCCGACCAACACGTCGCTCACGCCGGCGCCGTCCGAGTCGAGCAGCTACGATTCTCCGCATGAGGGCTTTTCCTTCTACCTCTACATTTTCCTGGGCTCGATCCTCGTGGTCGGCGCCGGCAGCTTCGCGATCTACTGGTGCCACCAGCGGCGCGTGCGGCGCTTTGTCGAGCACGACAATATGAACAACAACATGCAGCGCCACTCGCTCGTCGACAGCTTCATCGAGGCCGGCGAGGTCGAGTGGCAGTGTTCCGTGTGCTACCACGAAAACCACCCGGCCAAGCACGAGTGCATCATGTGCGGCACGACCCAAGTCATCTCGCAGCAGGCCGTCGCGTCGCCGTCGGCGAGCGTGGCCGACGGCGCCAAGAAGAAGAGCCGCAAGAACGTCGCGTCCTTTGCATCTTCGTCCGAAGAGCAGACGCTCCAGGCTGCGCGCACGCGGTCGTTCCACGTGCGCCGCCTCAACGCCATGAACCTCAACCAGCGCCAGCGCGGCGCGCGAAGGCGGAACCTCTGGCAGCGTGAGAAGACCGAGGACGGCCAGTTCCGCTGGGTGCGCACGGACGACTGCCTGCCGTCGCGGATCAGCGTCTTGACAGCCGACACGTCCGTGGACGACACGCCCCGGCGGTCCTTGTCGCTCACGGAAGACGACGTCGACGCATATCTCTACGAGCCGGCGGCTCTGTCCAACCAGCCGCGGAGCCGCAGCCAGCGGCCAGTCGATCCGAGCGTCGGTGTTGAAACCGAGCTCTCGATGCACGCCTCGACCGGCCGCTTCTCGCCGACGGTTCGCCGCCTCCACGACAGCACGGCGCCGACGTCGTTCGTCGACTCGACCACGACGTCGACGGGCGACGAAGGCGCGTTGATCGGCTCGACCACAACCACGACCAGCGAAGATGGCGCGTTCATCTCACAACAGTCAGTCGGGTACGTGCGCCACGTGGACGCGAACGGCGTCGTCCAGTGGGTGCCCGCCGAGACGGTCATGCACAATGCCAGGGCCATTGACACGGATGAGTTCCCGCGCGCGACCAGCGTGATTGACTTTGAAGCTATCGCAGCGCAGCCGTTTCGCCACAAGGTGCGGTGGTTCTTGCAAGAGCTCGACAAGGTCTCAACGCCGTGGGAGGACGGCCATTTGCTACTCAAGATTCGTCGCGAGGCCGTGCTCAACGAGTCGATGCACCTGCTCATGCTCGTGCCGGCGGCCGATCTGCGGCAGAGGCTGCGCATTGAGTTCATTGAAGAACCCGGGCTCGACGCCGGCGGCCTCATGCGCGAGTGGGTTTTGCTGCTCTGCGAAAAGCTCTTTGACGAATCGTACGGTCTCTTCCAGGCGACCCACGTCGAGAATCTCGGGTACTGGATCAACCCCAACTCGAGCCAGCTCCAGCGCGAGCACCTCAAATCGTACCAATTTATCGGGCGGCTCATCGCCAAGTGTCTACTCGAAGGCCAGTTGCTCACAGTCCATTTCTCGCTGCCGTTGCTCAAGCACTTGCTTGGTGTACCCATTTCGTTTTCGGATCTCGAGTTTCTTGACGAAGAGCTCTTCCGCAATGCCAAGTGGCTCCGCGAGAACGATCATGTTGAGAACCTGTGCCTCGATTTCTCAATCCACCGACTGGACGCCCACGGCGCCGTCATTACGGACGAGCTCAAGCCCGGTGGCAAGGACATTCCCGTTACGGACGACAACAAGGACGAGTACCTCGACTTGCTCATCAAGTACAAGATGTTCGACAGCGTCCACGAGCAGATCAGCGCGATCCTCCAAGGGATCTACGACGTCATTCCGCGCACGCTGCTCGCTGTGTTTGACTACCAAGAACTCGAGCTGCTCATTTGCGGTGTGCCCAACATTGACGTCGACGACTGGATGCGGCACACAGACGTGAAGTACCAAGACTTTGAACACCCGACCAAGCAGGAGAAGAAAGTGGTCGAGTGGTTCTGGGAGACGGTGCGGTCGTTCTCGCAGGAGGAGCGCGCGCGGCTGCTGCAGTTTGTCACGGGCACGTCCCGTGTGCCGGTCGAGGGCTTCAAGGCGCTGCTTAGCAACGACGGTCGCGTCCGGCGGTTTGGAATCCAGGTTGTCGCTTGTGGTGTGCCACCGACAGGATTGTACCCCAAGGCCCACACATGCTTCAACCGCATTGACGTGCCGCAGTACAAGACCCGCGAAGACATGGAGACGTACCTGACGCTCGTGATCAATATGGAAATTACGGGTTTCTCGATGCAGTGAATACGACCAGGCAATGTAAACGAATGGATACGATTTCCAGTGATAGAGTAATACGGACAGTTGGGGACCCACAATAAGAATGCTGACATGGAAAAAGAAGACGAGAGCAAGCAGATAGAAACAAACAAAACGCGTCGCTCTAATTGTTGACCGAGAACTTGTGGCCACACTTCTTGCACTCGTAGAACACGGTCTGGCCTTCATCGGCCGACCGCAGCTGCATCGTATAGTAGTCCATCTGCGGGTTGCCGCACTTTGGACACGTCTCCTCAACGGTCGCGCGCGCCGGGCCCTTGACTTCGCTCATGGACTGGTCCGATTGGAGCCACTTGGGCGCGGGCTTCACTTCGCTCTTGGTTACCACAGAGAGCGATGGCAAGTCTACATGTTGCAAGACCAGTGAGTCTTTCAGTTCCGAACAGTGGTTGCAGCGGCGTAAGAGCGCTTACTTTGGTATTGGCATCGGTACTCGCACGCCGAGCACACGATATTGTTCGTATCCGGATGATCGAGGATCGTGCCGCAGTGCGGACAGAAGGCTGGTCCAGTGGTGGCCTGTGAGGCGAAGAACTCCATGGTGGTGGCGTGTGGCGAGCAGGGAAAATGGACGTGTCGCTTGATGGCTGTTGGAGTCCAATGGCTGGAGGTCCGACCAGATTCCAAAACAAGGTAATATCTAGTACCGTAAAAGAGTGAAACTGTACTGAAGCATCAAATCTAGGTGAGACTGCCGTGGCTACACAAATGATCAGAAACGGGAAACCACGAACTGCTGATCTTATGAGAACCAGGCGCTCCAGGCGGCAGTGCGCTGCAGATCCTGCGCAGAAGAGGAGGAAGAAGATCCATTCTTCGATGGAATTTCCACGCGGCAAATTGGGCAAGAGTTGCCAATCTTGAGCCATTGGTGGAGGCAGTCCGTGTGGAACATGTGCTGCCAGTAGAATACCGAGCGATTAATAGGCAGCAAGACCTTTGCACAGCAAACAGGTCATACCTGACATGGCATTCGAGTGAGCTTGACGCCGATCGACATCTCGACTTGGCAAATCACGCACTCGCGTTCATTCTTTCGAACGGTGATCTCTGCCGACGGTGGCGGCTCAGTCGATTGCGCTTCGTGGTCCCGCAGGAACTCCAAGAACCTAATAAAGACATACCGTACTCGAAATGAGCAACCGGAGGCCTTCTAACCGACATGCATTAGCTACGGACCGTTTTCCCTGCTTCATGCTCAGCATGATTGCTGGGATCGTGATACTAGCACTCTCCCCCTTGGAGTCCGTCATGGTGTACGGCCACACGTCAAACGTCTGGACAATGATGACACCAATGGCCCCCGACGCCTGCGCACGGAGGATCTTTTGCGCAAACGTGCACGTGCCTCTCTCCATCACGATGATACTTCCCTGCATCGACTTGGCATTGGTGAACTCTTGGGAACCGTCCAGGGGATCAGCCAGACACAGGTGTGCACGTGGGAGGGACTCGCACGGACCAAAGTTGGCGGGTATCGCAACAACCTACGCCAATGATAACGTTATCATGGGATCAGATCGGAAGTTGAGCGAGCCGCCGATTCCAAACACGCCAAGCCAGCAGCACCCCGTCTCACCTCGCCCCCGATGCCGCTGACGGCGATTGCGACCTCGATGGTCGATGCCTGGTCCGCAGTAAAGGACCCAAGTCTCGCAACTGATCGTCATCTCTGTATGAGTCTTCCGATACTGTACCCAACCACTTCAACATGCGACGATTTGTCATAGAGCGTTTCGCGTACCTGCTGAGTCGGCGGCGGGGCGACGAGCCTCAGTGGCTCCACCGAAGCCTTCGCCCAGTGACTCCATGAGCAACTGCATGAGACGCTCCACGTCATGCGCCGACGCGTTCCCAGATTCAGGTCGTACCCCCTCAGCATTCTGTGGATCGCACAAAAGCACCGAACCGTGAGACAACGTGATGGCCAGAAACGCAGCATTAGAAAATTTTGAGCGATTTACGAACATGCTGGTGGTTGGCAGCGGCAGCTGCAGCGGTGCGATCCTGCAGCTCACAACCGCAAATCAAGCAGCGCTTCCTGTCTGTGTTTCTCAAGCACAAGACGCAATGGCCATGAGCATACATGGGGTCTTTCTCGCGCGCGCTCCATCGCAATTTGGGCACCTGGCGTCGTCTGCGTCGCAACTTCGTCGCAGTCCCTGCAAAAGAGCTCCGCAACGAGTGGGCGGGACTGAGCCGCATATAGCCAAAGTCAGTTCCATGGAGTATAAATGGGGCGGCACTAGCATGCAAAGCACTGCACCGGCGCGCTCAGTGGCGGCGCGAACGCGAGGTCATCGAACGCCTCGGCCATGCTTGCTTTTGGGGGATTAGCACTGTTGGGATCCCGGAATGATGGTAAATCAATCACGTGTACTGCACTGGACAGTCCAGTCATGCCATGAAGTACTAAGATAGCGTCGTGTATCTGATCCTATATCCTCCAAATCGGGATCAGTTTGGCCGCAATCTGGTTTCAATCGGAAGTGGAAGGGCCGCACGAACAGTAATGGTGGAGTGATTGGACAGTATTACTAGACTTTATCCGCCGCAAACAAGAGAATGAAAACTCTGGACCCATTGAAGAAGCTTCCGTAGGTCTATGTGATCTCATGGAAGTCGCTTGTATTATTGGTGAGAGGCTGCCAGCCAGAACGTCCCCAAAGATTTGCGGTATAATACGGTAATTTGTTCTGTTGCATAATGATACAAGAGCTCATCAGATTCTGATGCAACAGGGTATTAGGTGAGGAAGCCGGTTGCCTCACTTGTTGTGTTTTCGACCTGTGAGCGTTTTCGAGAGTGATCGTATGGTGATGCTGAAACGTAATAAATCCTCTCAAAACAAATTCTATCTGCAGCTTTGACCAACATCAACTTGGAAAAGAATTCTATATTATTCATCGTTGGCCTCTCAAAAATAGGTACCTCTATACATGAATATTTATGAGCACATCCATGACGGTTGCGAAATGTGAGTGTGGATGGCCACACTCCGATTGAAGAACGCACTTGGCGCAGTTGCGAAATGAAAGCCATTTCGCAAAACAGCCGCAAAATCACCCTGCGGGATTAAAATGAGTGGGACACTTTGGGCTTGAGGCTGGGCGACACGGGGTCCGTCCCAAGCAAGTCTCCCGGACACGACGGCCCAAGGACACGCAGTCGCGATTTGACTGCCTCGCGCGCACAACAAGGCGACAGACAGGACCTCCTCTCGCGGCAGACGGGGAAGCAAGCTCAAAAGTGGTTGGTGGTGTTCCCCAAAGAGCGATAGAGTTGTTTAGACCTTGTCGCATTTTACGATAAAGAGAATTTTTATGTTGGGCAGAAAAAACGCAGCACTTCAGCAGCAACAAAACGCCGCCGAGATTCCCTTTCAACCCTTGCAGCGTCGACGAAAAGTCGGTTGTTGGTCTCGACACAAACAAGAAAAATCGACCAAGTACACAAGTAAAAAGCGACCACAGCACACCCCCACTTACTATGGCGGTACCCGGGATCGAAACGCCACGCAGCGTGGACGAATGCAAGCGCAGCGTGCCCGAGAAGAACGCGGAGCGCTCGCGCACGCGCACCGAGGTCGCGTCGGACGATGACCGGTGTCCCGTGGGCGTCGCCACGAACCGCGGCGGCAAGAACAACCAAGAGGTATGTGGGGTCATCCTTCATGTGGGTTTGTCACTGGAAGAAACTGGGCTGACGTGTGAATTCTCTGCGTGGTTCTCAGGATGCATACTTTGTCGGCGGACGGCTCCCTGCTCGCATGACGCTCAACGGATACTCGGGCCCCTTTGAAGGCTGCTTTGGCGTGTTTGACGGCCACGGCGGCGACCGCGCCTCGCGGTACACGGCCGAGCATGTCTTTGCGCGCATCGATGAACACTTGGCGCCCTCCCAGAACATCGCGACTGCGATTTCCATCGGCGTTCAGAAGCTTGGTACGTTTTCTCATGGTTGCTTCTCTGTGGATACGCCGCTGATAACGTGTGCGCTTTTGAAAACGGTAGATGACGAGTTCTGCGAGATCGCTAGGAATACGCAACGAATGGTGCTGTCACGCAACCCGAATCTGACTCTCGGGGAAGCGCCGAACGGCGTGACCAAGAAGATGGGCGTGGAGGACGGATCAACGTGTCTCGTGGCGGTGATCCGAGATGGCGTGGTCTACGTCGGCAACGTCGGCGACTCCCGCGCGATCATCGCGACCAAGAAGGGAAAAGCGATTGCCATGTCAACTGGTACGTTGATGTTGCTTCTCCAATATAAACTTGAAGGATTCAGAGCTAACGTTGGTGCTTTGGTTGACTCACCCAGATCAGAAGCCCGACCGCAAAGACGAACGCGAACGCCTCGAGGCGAGGGGCGCCTATGTGACTCAGCCCCCTGTGCTCGCCAAGATCATGTGGCCGATGACAAAGTTCATGGACTGTGCCCGAGTGAACGGCGCGCTCGCCATGTCCAGGTCCATCGGGGACATTTCTCTCAAGAAATTCATCACAAGCGAACCGGAAATCAAGACCTACACAACCACAAGCAACGACCGGTATCTCATCATGGCCACGGACGGTCTGTGGGACGTCATGTCGAGCAGCGCCGCCGCCAAGATGGCAGCGAAGCACCCAGACGCCCAGAGCGCCGCCGACGCGATCCTAAAGTATGCGTTGGACCATCGAACTCAAGACAACATTACTGTACTCGTCGCTGAGCTGGCTGCATACAAATGAGAGACAAGCGACAGATACTGAACTACATGTATGTGAACTAATGTGTATACTGTGACCCGTCCACAACATCTCCTTCCCCTACGAACTCTCCATTATTCATCCATGCGAACGCTTCCTCAAGGGACGCGGTCGAGGCGACGCCACGTGGCCTCAGATCCATCCTCTCCTCTCACGGTCGCACATCATGAGGGGGGAAGGAAGGCCTTGTCGTCACCTGGAGAATGGCATCCAAATCACAAAAGATCCTCAGCCCAAGAAAACAGGTGGCTCCCCCGCCTTCTTGAACAAACCTCCAGCCATCGTCCCATTTAGTCGACGGGTTGCAGTTGGGGGGGCGTGCGTTTTCCATCTCTTTTTTTTTTCTTTCTTTCTTTTTTGGTGCGGTTGTCCACCTTCACTGTCGCCATGGGTATTTCTTCTCTCGAGATCACTCGAAAGAAAGTCGCCAACCACCAAACGTCACTCTTCTGAAACTCTGCCGTATCCTTCCCCCCAAATCAGACTGTCGTTATTTTGGGCTCTTCACTCCCCCTCCCATCTTATCTTATGAGGTCTTATCTATGTTGTAGCATCTTTCGTGCAACATAAGGACGATCGCAACACTCATCCCCAGCAGGTCCGAGTTTGACGAGACGGCATCATTCCTTCGAAGGGTAGTGACTGCGCTCACGGGAAGAAGGCGAGTAGTCACCACTTTCTAGTCGCAAGCGCTCGACTTCCTGCTCGCCGTGATGCCGGCGCTCGTGGTCTTTGGCCGGCGCAGCCGCGTGGGCAGCGACGATCTCTACTGCCCGGCGTTCGTGCTCATCGTGTACCAGATCCCGTTCGTGCTCTTGGCCGTGAGCTACGTCGCGTTTGGCCGCCGCTGCTCGAGCATGAGCTTCACGACAGAGGGCATCCCGTTCTGGTTCATGCTCGCGGCGATCCCCATCTACGGCTTCATGGCCTGCGTCTACCTCATGATTGTTCATGTCTCGGCCAAGGGCACGATCGTCGAGTACGAGCGCCGCATGCTCATGCCGCGGCTGCTGCAGGTCCACGTGCTCTGGTCCGTGCTCATGCTCGCGTACGGCATCGCCGGTGTCGTCTTTTGGTACAACGTCGAGCTCTGCTTTCCCGACGCCCACTTTGTGCTCGTACGATCTCCCGGAGAGTTCCTTTTTCACGGGCGCCCAATTCTAATTGGATTGTTTATTTGTCTCCGCAGGCGATCGCTGGCGCCATGGTCGCGGAAGTGAGCTTTACGTTTACATTCGGCTTCTGTATTCTCGCGGGCGCGCCGCCGCATGTCCACGACCATTCCCAGCACGCCGACGGCACGACGTCTCACTATGGTATTAACTCGACTGTGGTCTCGGCCGAGTCCGAACGGCAGGCGCTCTTGGCCGGTATGCAATCTCCCACGTTGAAGCCTCTCCCCGCGCTGCTCGTTCGTTGGGCGACGCTGGCTTTTGCAACTTCCGAGACGCGCTGGACCCGGGGCGGCCACATTCTGTGGAATAAACCAACTCACTTATTTGTTTTATGAATTATTCCTCGTAGAACTCGACCGGTCGATCCCGAACTCGGACGTGTACGTGCCCCATCAGCAGCGGTGGGAAAAGCGATGTAACTCGCTCTGTGCCTGCGTACGGTGCGCGACGTGCAACCTCTTTGGCGGCGCCGGCACGCAGCATGACTCCATGTCCGTGGTCGCCAACGTCGTCGCCAGGCTCTTTTATGGCAGCCCGGATCTCGTCATCTCGGATATTGTCGCCGGCTTCATTTTGCTCGCGGCCGTGCAGGCCCACGAGGAAGAGCAGGACGAAGTGCTGCGCTGCAATGGTGGGGATGGCATTCTCGCGACTGGTGGTGAGGGCGTCGCGACGATCCACGAGCTGCGCCAGCGTCTCTCGATCGACGCCGGCTATGGCGGTTCCCAGACCCAGCCGTCTCCATTGGCGGCTGTGGACCAGCTTGACAACTACGTTGCCATCCCGATTTCCGTGCCGTCGCCAGTGCCCAGTTCAGCTAGAAGCTCCCCTTCAGGCTCGGACCGTGGTCTGGCGTCACCTCCCGTGACCGAAAACTTACTCCCGCCCATTGACACCGACCTCGCCGAGCGCGTGGACGAGCTGGCCCATTTCTCAAAGTACGCCGTGGGCATTTACGGGTGGATGCTGTACGTATGGTCCCACCCGTGGACCGCGACGTTCCGCCTCGCGTTTTCCTGCGTCAAAACGAACCACGCGTACATCCACGGCGACAACATGTTCCACTTGGGCCAGGCCGCGCTCCAGCTCGAGACTCAAGTAAAGTCGCAGGATGTCGTGTACGCGAGCTTCAAGAACACAGTCTACCGCCCGGCTTTCTGCGTCGTGCTGGACCACGACCGCAAAGAAGTCGTGGTCGCAATCCGCGGCACGCTGTCACTCGAAGACTGCCTCACGGACGCGATCGCGTACGGCAAGCCCATGGACGAGCTAGCTGAACGTCTCGGCTGCGACGGCCGCGGTGAGTACGCCCACCAAGGGTTTCTCCACTGTGCCGAGTCCGTGTATCACGAGCTCAACCGATTGGGGCTTCTGCAAATGCTGTTTGACGCCGACGGCTCGGCCTCGATCGCACTGGACGAAGTCAACGCGTGTTCGCCCGGCGAGTACCACGACTACGGCCTCGTGGTCACGGGCCACTCGCTGGGCTCGGCCACGGCCGTGCTCTTGTCCATCATGCTACGTCCAAAGTACCCCAACCTGCGGTGTTTTGCGTTTAGCCCTCCAGGATGCACGCTTTCGCCGGGGCTCGCGCGCCGGTGCGACGCCTTCACAACGTCGGTCGTCGTGGGCCATGACATCATTGCACGCGCGTCGCTCACATCGGCCGAGGACCTGCGGGACCAAGTGATCGACCTCATTGGCCGCAGCAAAGTGAGCAAGTCGGCGATTCTGCGGCAGGTCGTCGCGTGGAAAAAGCCCCACGAGCTGCTCCACGACGACTTCCACCATCATGGCGGTGAAGACCAGCCGGGATTTAGTATGCACCTTGCTAACTACCGCACGATGCTCCAGCGGATCCAGGCGTCTGAGCCCATCCATCCGCTCACGATCCCCGGGCGGATCATCCACTTGAAGCGGAATGAAGCGCACCGCCACGTGGGTTGCTGGGTGTGCTGCCGCCCGGGCAGTGGCGGTATTTGCTGCACTGAGCGCACCAACTATGACTTTGCGTGGTCGCACGTCGAGCAGTTTCAGCAGATCCGCATTGCACGGACGATGCTGGACGACCACTTTCCCGACAAGGTCCACCATGTGCTGCAAGACTGTTCGCGGCGCCTGCGCCCCAAGGACGGTGGCTGCCGTGTGTACACGAGTACCTGATACATTTTTACAAGGAGGCTGGGGAGATGAGTTGAGACAAATATGTTATAGAGAGGCTTGTCTGGAGAAATCCCTCACAGTTGCGTGAGGGCAGCGACGGGCGGCGAGCGACCGCAGATGGTGCACTTAAGGGACGCCGTGAGGTTCACCTTGGCGCAGATGCCACACGCCCACATATTGGGAGGAAGGACTGGAGCGGGGGCTTGTAAAGAAGGCGCGTCACCAAAGAGAGCGGGAGTGTCGGGTGAGCACAACACGGGAGGCGGTGGTGGCAGCGCTGAAAGCGTGGCAGCAACCCCGGGAGTCGGAGTGGCACCACTGGACAACACTGGTAGCACGGAGTTCGTATCCCGCAAGAGCCGAACCTCCTGCTCGAGAATCTGGATCTGGAGCACGGCCGCGGCCATGGCATCGGCGACGTCTTGCTGGGCGCTTCTCGGTGTGGCCCGCATCGTGCCCCACGTCGGCGGGCAAATGTTACCTTCAGGGGTCGTGGCAAACGTCGCACCGCGAAAGTAATAGTCGGTCCACAGCGTCACGTTCCTCAGCATCACGGACATTGGCGGGATCAGCGTCTTCTCGCTTTGCGGTCGATAGAACGGGTTCGCGTACAGCTCTCGATGGGCGAGAATGTGGGCCCAGAGCGAGGGCGTCCTCGTATACAAGCCCCAGGTCGTTCGTTCTCGATCACAGTTGCCCAGAAAAGTTCCATAGCGACCCGAGAAGAGCGCATCGGCAATGACTTCCAAGACCTTCCCATTGAACTCGAAATACGTCGGGTAGAGCCGCCAAATTTGCCACACACAGTCCAGAAACTGGAGAAACACTGGTGACTGCTCGTCGTGTTCGCTCTTTCCGGGGCCAACACGGTCGTGGAACTTGTGGCCCGGGAGAATCCACTCTTTCTCAATCACCTGCATGAACCCTTCGATCGTGCGATAGTGCTTGTCCAGCAGCATTTGCGACAGTGCGCACAGTTGGCCCGTGCGGTCCCAGCCGTCGCTGCAGTGCACGAGCACCGTGGTCTGCTTGTTCTCAACGGCGTCAGCGACGCGCACGGCAGCCGAAAGCACGAAGCGAACGTGCTGGAGCCACTTTGTTTCTTCGACCCGCGTGAGCCACGCAAAATCCAAGTCGGCATTGGGCGTACCCGAGAGGCTACGCACTAATTCAATGCTCTCCCGCATCGCGTGGATATTGGCGATATTGAGAAAGCTGATCGTGGCGTGGTGGAGGCTCGAGCTCTCGGTGCCACCGCCCGTGAGGTTGTTGACACGCGCATTGAGCTCGGGGCGGCAGTCAGCGATCCACATCTTGTGCTGCTTGCCATTAGACGTCGCGATCCGCGCGAGGTACCGCTCGTCACTGGCGTTCTGCGCGTTGAAAATGCCGCGCTTTGGTTGGGCACACCGCCAGATAGACGCTGTATTGCGAGCGTGCACAAAGCAGCAAATGGGCAGACGCCCCTTGGAGCGGAACTCGGCAACGCTGAGAATCTCGCCGTCGGTCATGGAGGCCGGCACGACGAGTTGCTGTGGATACGTCGGGCACATGGCATAGTTGTTGTTGACACTGGTCACGCGGTAGCCGGAGCTGCTGTTGCTCAGGTCAATGCCCATGCGCTGGAAATCTTGCTGGAGATTGTAGATGCGATGGCCGTGGAGATCGCGCTCTTCGTCTTGGCGAGACCGCTGGGCAGTCGACGTGAACGCATACAACTGGAGCGGCGAGTCGACAAAGACGTGGCGGTTCAGCGTCGTCATGAGTGTCGTGAGCTCGCCGGCGAGCGTCCAGGAGCGCAGGTCCTTGAACTTGATCACGAGCTGGGTGGGCGCCGCGTCGTAACGTGTCGAGCGGGATGCTGTGGTGGTCGACTGCGGGTACGAAAGCTTGGCGACGCTGGCGCGGGGCATGCCCTCAATGGCGTCGTCCAAGAGGCGGTGGAAATGGCCGGGCGACCGCAGCGCCGTATTGGCCGGCTCAAAGCGGAGCCGGTAGCTCGTGACAAAGAGAATGCCGGGCAGCGCCGGGAGACCCAGCGGTGTGGGCAGTTGGAAGCTAGCGTTCGCGAGCGCGAGCTGCGTCTCGCCGGGCAGCATCCACGAATGGGGTTTCGACGCAGCTGCAGTTGCCTTGGACGCTGGCGCCACGTACCGGGCGGTGGACGTAAAAGAAGAAGAGGACGATGAGGAGGAGGCGGTGGAGGAGGAGGAGGATTTGGAGGAGATTGCAGACGACATGGCGGCCGCGATCAGCGGGCTCTGGAGGATACTGCTCGAGTACGTTGGTGCTGGACTCGGGGTCGACACGGGCGATGCCGCGTACCCCTGCGCGTACCCATTCGACGCCGGTACGGCGCTCTTGAGCGTGCCCATGTCGTACGCATTCGTAGAGGCCGCTGGTGGTGGGGCCGCAGAAGAGGAAGCGGCGGAAGCAGGAGAAGCTTTGGGCGCGAGCGCCATGACGCGTGCGATCCTCGCGTGGTGCGCGCAGTGGCCGGCGGCGTCGGTCGAGGCCGACGCGCAGCGCACGCCAGTGTGCGTGATGGCGATGCAGACGCCGTCCGAGCTCATGGAGAGAGAGAGAGAGAGGAGAGAGGACGGGAGACTTGGGCGCGTGGGGGACGATGATGCTTGATGACGCTTGAAGGGGTCAGTTCAAGAACAGCCGTAAAATGAGACAATTACAAAAGACGCAATGGGTAACCTGTACCTGGTTACGGTCTATATCTCGTAAATAAATCAAGCCTATCGATTTAGTTTCGTAATAGGTGGGAAAAGCCGTGTGGGAAACCAAGTAGCCAAGAATGCGACGGTCGACGCGGATCCGCGCGGCGCCGGCGGTGGCTATCAAGGTAGAAGCTGCTGCTGCCGTTTCGAAGGCTACACGGACTGTGCGAAAGGCACCGACTGCCTCCGTGGCCAAGCGGTCGCTGTCGGTTCTTTCCTCTCGAGCCGACGGCGTCAAGAAGATCAAGGTCGAAGTCGAGACGAATGCAGGGAAGATCACGGACGTCAAGCAAGAGGTTCTGCTCGATCGTGGTACGAGCGCAGCGGGAAATGGACCAGGAGATGATCTGCACTGGCACGACCTGTGCGCTGTGCAGGAACTGTCCTGTGTCGTGACGCTGACGTCGGGTCAAGTGTTCACGTGGAAACGGTACGCCCCTGAGAGCGACGTCTGGATCGGCGTCGTCGGCCACCACGTGTACAAGCTGCGCGAGCGAGACCAGCGCGTGCAGTATCGATGCGTACATCCTCCGCACCGTAGGTAGTGATGTCTTTGTCCAGATACGTATATCAGTGTATTACTGACGCGGTGTCATTCATTGCAGTCTCGCCTGACCAGGCGTCCGCGACTCTCCACGACTACTTTCGCCTCGAGGTATATTCTCCATCGTGATTCAACTTGCACGTGCCACTGGCATCCAAGAGCTCATCTCGTGTTCTCCACCTTCCCCGGTATGCAGGTGGAAGCCGCCCCACTGTACGCGAAATGGAGCGAGAAGGAGGACGACATGTCCAAAATCATCAGGAGCTTACCCGGCCTGCGCATCATCCGCCAGGATCCCGTCGAGTGTCTCTTCGCCTTTATCTGCTCGTCCAACAACAATATCCAGCGCATCACACAGATGATCGCCAAGCTCAAGGCGACCTACGGCGAGTTGCTCTTCCACGACCCAGTCTCGGACGAGGAGTTCTTTGCGTTCCCCACGGTCGAGGCCCTGGCAACGCGAGCTGAAGAAAGTACACTACGAGATCTCGGGTTTGGCTACCGCGCACCGTTCATCATCAAGTCAAGTGCGTTGCTGAAGGAGCTCGGTGGCGTCGAGTACCTCAAGGCGCTGCGCGAGATTCCGCCGAGCGGCAACGACGATGAATACGCCGACAAGCTCATGGCGTTCAGCGGTGTCGGCCGCAAAGTCGCCGACTGCATTGGCTTGTTTGCGCTCAACAAGCTCCACGCGATTCCCGTCGACACGCACGTCTGGCAGATCGCGTGCCGCGAGTTTGATCCGTCGTTAAAGGACAAGAAGAGCCTGACCCCAACAGTGTACCAAACCGTCGGAGACCATTTCCGTGCCCGGTTTTCTCCGCTTGCTGGCTGGGCCCACAGCGTGCTGTTCACGGGCGACTTGACCAGCTTCAAGACACATCTACCCAAGGAGATGCAGCAGAAAAAGAAGCCCGCGGCAAAATCCAAACGGCCTACCGCGGCAAACCTGAGGGCGGAGGACAAGAAGAAAGCCAAATCGTCGTAACGGCCAAACAGTCGGGTTTGACCTGCGACGAACCGTAAAGCATAGCAGGATCACACAGTATCATATGCGCAAACGCTGCGTCCATTGTCTTTTTCTTCCCGTCCGCTGCTCTTTCTCTGGCGTTACGATCGATGCGGCAAGCGAAACTGCGTGCACCAGCGTGAGCTGGGCAACGGCAACGCGTGTCGTGCCCAAACGCCACAGGGAAATGGCATGCATTATGACCTTCCGCAGCGTGGCGAGGGGTTGATGTCATCACGATGACGCCACCAGATTCTGTGCGGTGGTTCGCCACGAAGGTCGACTAAAATACAGAATGATGGCTCAAAGGCTCTTCTACGTGTTCAGAAAATCGAGATTTGAGGTGAATATGACCATCAGAATCTGAAAGGGCCATTCTCACCTCAAATCTAGATCAAGTGTTAGAGGTATTGAAGTTCCTAACCTCTAATATTGGATAAATATTCCATTGAATCATGCATTCTGGAAGGTTTTGGATCGAACAAGAAATGCGGGAAGCTGAAGCGACTCATCAAGGCTCGCTTGCGACCCCCCCCTTCCCCCCGGCTCCGCCCCTCTCGTCCCTGTAACGCTCTCCACACCACTCACTCGCATTCATCCAACGACGAGAACGCTTGCGACGCCGGACCCCGCACCGCCCGCTCACTTCATCTGACGAGCGGTTTTTATCTCAAGCGCCATGGAGATCACGGTCTTTGTCTCGCTGACATTTGGCTTCGCATCACTGCTTCTCGCCGGAGACGGCACGCGTGCGTTGGGAAACCAATTGTTCCTGCTTGTCCGACGGCGCCCAGACTGATATGCTTCTGCGTGTACGTGGGTGGTGTGTTTCAGTCTGTCTCGCAGGCATCGACGAGGCGTGCCTGCTGGACCGATCCAGCACCATCGTCATGGTGATCATTGGGTACGCGACCGTGATCCCACTGCTCTTTTGTCTCCACGCGGCGTGGCGCGACCACCGTGCGTTGAAGACAGAAGAGGAGGCGCATTTGCTGTACGTATACTGGCGGATTTGTATCACCAGTGCATGCTACACACTGACGTTTCTCGGTCGTGTGGATGTAGCGAGACTGCCACCACGCTACCACCGGACAAGCCGTCCCGCATTAGCACGTACCTCTACGTGAGCCATTTCCTTTCAGCATGGGTGCGTTCCTTTCTCTCTTTTTCCCTATTTTACTACTACTGAATCACCAGTGGCGATGGAACTTGCAGGGCGACCGCATGTGGCAGTTTGCCATCCCGATTCTCTTCATGGAGGTCTTTGTCGACACGCTGTTGCCGAGTGCGACGTTTTCTCTGGTCATGTACACGGCCTGTATCTTTGCGATTCCATCGGTCGGTCGTCTCTTGGATCGCACGAACCGGTGGACCGTCATGAAGTATGCGATTGTGCTCGAGAACCTCATGATCGTCCTCAGCTCGATCGTGCTCGGGCTCATCATGCTGGTCACAAGTGCCGACGGTATCCACAAGCCAGCGTGGACACCCCAGCTCGTGGGGCTCTTCGTGGTGACGCTGGTCTGCGGCGGCGTCGGCCAAGTACTGAACGACGCACAGACGCTCGCGATCGAACGCGACTGGGTTGTGGTCTTAGCCGGAAGCGAGTCGTCCGACCTCGCGGCGCTCAACACGACTATGCGTCGCATCGATCTCAGCTGCAAGATCCTCGCGCCCATGGCGTTTGGTATCATCATGGACTTCGCTGGCAACGACCCGACGACGCGCGCGATGATTGGCGCTGCGACAGTCGGCATTTGGAACCTCATTTCGACGCCGCTGGAGTACGTCATGACCAGGGACATTTACGATCTCACGCCGGAGCTCGCGGTCAAAGACAATGGCGAAAACGACGACGACGACGAGGAACCTATGGGCGCACCGACTGCGAAGACGGGCGTCGTCGCGACCGTGCGTCGCTATGGCCGCATGTGGCGCAACTACGCCAAGCACCCCGTGTTTCTGCTGAGCTTTGCCTTTTGCGGCTTGTACATGACCATTCTCGACGGGGGTGCGCTCAACACTGCCTACCTCAAGTGGCGCGGTATCCCCGACTCGATTCTCGGTGCGAGTCGAGGCGCTGGTGCCGTGTTCGGGCTTGTGGGCACGTTTGTGTTTCCCACGATCCGCAAGTGGCTCGGCCGCGTCGAGCGCGTCGCGGTCGTGAGCATTTGGCTCTTTTGGCTTAGTCTCGTGCCCGTGATCATGGCGTTTGTAGTCACGGGCGAGTCCCAAGTGTCGGACTATGCCATGCTCGCGTGTATGGTCATCTCACGCATGTGGCTCTGGAGCACGGACCTGGCCGAGACCCAGATCATGCAAGAGTGGATCGAGCCGAGCCGCCGCGGCGCGATCAATTCGATGCAGACGGCGACGTACCAGTTTTTCTATATTCTGATCCAGTTCATGGGCATTGTGTTCCACGACCCTCGCCAGTTCCAGGCGCTCGTGTGGTACTCGCTCGCCGCCGTGCTGCTGTCGGCCATGGGCTTTTCGGTGTGGGATCTCAAGTACGGTCGGAACCGTGACGTCTACGTGCGCAAGCCGCTGCTGGGTGCGGGCTCGTCACCAACCAAGCTAGAGTAAATGAAATGATACATCGCTTGCCAGTGTCCGAGAGCAAAAGGAACAGGCGTATTACTAGGGGGTTGCAAAGGTTCCATTTTCTCCATCGAACATCCAATACGGTTTGGGTTCAACCAAGACCGTCTTGAAGACAGTGGATATCTCACAAAAACATGCGAGATATCCACCATTCGGAGTGGGCGGATGGGGCGCTGTTACCCACGCAGGGCAGCACGGAGCAAATCGAACAGGGAAAACACTCAAGAAAGCCCCGGGTTTTTCTCAGACCTGTAGGCTTGAACGGCCTCATAAGCACTCAGTGCACAGTTCAGTGGCGATTCCATCATGGATGGTCTGGTAGCTAGGCACTTTGTCCCCTGGAGGTCGATACACGTGAGTGTCCACCGCTGTCAAACTGACAGTGGTGACAGTGTCACTGACATGGAAGGATTGCAAATGGTCATCCTACAGTACCGCCAAACAGGACGATCCAATCGAGCCTCGCGCATTACGTACTCCCACATGCAGGCTGCAGTTGGGTGACGCCCGCAAGTGTATGTGCACTCAGCAGTGCAGAGTCTGGAGACTCTGGGTTGTCGCACCTGTGATAGATGCTGATCTGTGGTTTTCGCCAACTAAACAAAAGGAATACTGTACACTCTGTAATGTGCGCGAATGTTCACTCAAATTGGATCCACCCAAGCTTGAAGCTTGGGTGCGCAAACAAGCTGGGTGCACATACTGGAGAGCGAGGGAAGGATAGGCATTTCTAATCCTGGATGAAGTACAACTCATGGCGCTGAACAGGCCCGTTCAGTTGAAGATGACTTGAGGACGTGGGTGGTGAGTCGGGATTCAGTGTAGGATATGGCTTGTTCACAAGGAGCTCCTGCCAGTATGTGTCCTTTCAGTTGAAGATGACTTGAAGACTTGGGTGTTGAGGTGGGGATGGATTGCACCAAGACCCGCGCTCATACGGAGCTCTTGCCAGTCAGCCATGCTCCACAACATAACACGCATGTCGGTGTTGCCCACCTGAGAATTGCATCTATTGTACTACAGTAGGGTAACGTATGGAACAGTAACTGTACCATACGTTGCCAAAGGCTCGCCATACGTCACCTGACTCCAGATTCTACATATAAAATGATATCGATCTATTCAAAGCGTTTATCATATTATAGGAGAGTGATGTTCACAGTGTATCCACTGAACTGTGGAGAAGAAAGATTTGAAGTATTTTTTATAACAGGCGCCATCGTTGTCTTCTGTCAAACGAAATTCTCCCTCTCACAAAATAGTCCAATACACTTTATCTCCTTGGCCTATTTATGCACGAGACGTGCACGCTCTCTTGGCTGTCCTCGCCTTTGAGCAAAAGTGTACAGTACGTGCAGTGCACTGTGTATACTATACAGACTGCCTGCTCCAAGGTGAAAAGAAAAGCTTTGCTCCAGACTTTGATGTTGGGTCCGCGAGTGTTTGGGAAAAGCACGTGGCAAATGTGTGGCATGGATAACGACAAGTGCGGCTTGTCAAGTTCACACGGAGATCTGGCCATCAATTTCAAAGACCGCTCACAATATGACGACAAGGACTGGCGACACGCTTGTGGCTGATGCGCAGCGTCAGCCCCGTCTGGTCCACTTTTGCTCACAGCTCAAAAGTCGAGCTCCCTGCCAACCAGCTGGGAAACAGCAGGGGTAGGGGAATCGGACAAAGCCGCGGCATCTGCGCACCGTCGCTGACTGCTTCTCGGCTCTTTGTTGGGCCCGTGTCGTCCTTTCGACCCTCCACACTGAACATTTTTTTTCTCTTTTTTTGTGGGCTCTGGCGGTCGCTGGCTTTCCCCAGTCATTTCCGAAATCCACGACTCCGCTCCTCGCCGCAATTTTCCTTTTCGTTGGGGAAAAGCGTGGTTTCTTGGAGTGCTTGAGTACCAACGTTCGCACTAACAAGTGAACAGAACGCGCGAGAGAAGAATGGTGCACGTGCGTGGGCTCGTGCAGCTCGCGGCCGTGGCCGTGGCGCTCTGCGCGGCGACGTCCGTGTCGGCGGAGCAGGCGCCGAGACGCGCGCTCCAGTTTTCCTTTGACGGTACCGATGACAGCGAATCGCCCGCGCCGCCGGCGGTGAGCCCCATCACATTGCCGTTCACGTTGCCCAATTTGCTGCCGACTCCGTCGACCGCGCCGCCGGCACCGACGGATGCGCCTGGCTCGCCGTCGCCACCGACACCGTCGTCGGCAACGCCTCCGAGTCCGCCGACGCCGACCACGACCGCGCCAACGACGACGAGGCCGAGGCCGACCACGACGGCTCCACCTTCCACGACGGCACCACCGACGCTTCTGCCGACGATTTTGCCGACGATTTTGCCACCCCTAACGACGGCGCCACCTAGCACGACGGCAACACCGACGGAGCCGCCAAGCACGACGGTAAAAAATG